>JAODAL010027100.1:32500-55515 GCA_025379985.1 Phyllomedusa bahiana | reverse complement strand
TTACTTTTAAAAGGATCAAAAAAAACTGCCAGACCCTGATCGAACGCAACCCCCACAGCTGTTCACAGGCTCTGATTACATATACCACCGCCATACAGGGACCATATAGTGGTAGCTACTAGCTGTATGTAGGCTTAACAGAAATATAAGTGATTACACTGCAGTTACATTTGGTGACTCACAGGAGACGTCTCTGAAGAGTTGTTCTCTTTCTCTTCTTCTCTTTCTCCATCTGTCCCAGATAACATGAAGTCTTCTCCCGGCCACGACTCTTCACTGAAAAATTTACAAAACAAACCTCTTAGACTCCTCACTGTATCAGCACTTCTCTACCAATTCCTATCTCTGCACAAACACCCCATCTATAGTGCCCCAAATGGTAATAATTCCCCTCTTGTGTCCCAAACGGTTATGGGACTCCCATTTGTGCACCAAGTTTTAGTCTTGTTTTGTAAACCAACATAGGAAGTGGTGAAATTCCCTGATACAGTATGTAGGTACACCCCCAAACTAGATAGGCAGTCCTCAGGTAGGTAGGTAAAGTTAATGGTCCCCCAATAGATAGGTATCTCGGTCCCCTTTTAAGTAGAAAGGTAGTTATATAGGCCTCAGAATAGAAATATAAGTAGAAATATAGATCCCTATTATGCAGTTATAAAGGACCCTATAGGTAGTTATAGGCCCCCTGTAGTTAAATATTTGCCATCTGTAGCCAGGTTGCTGGCCCCTCCCACCAGGTTCTTAGCCCCCTGTAGCCAGTAATATGCCCCCTGTAGCCAGGTTACTGCCACCTTATCCAGGTTATTGCCCCATTTAGCCAGTAATATGCCCCCTTTAGCCAGGTTACTGCCCCCTTAGCAAGTACTATGCACCCTTAGCCTGTAATATGCTCCCTTAGCCAGGTGATATGTCCCTTAGCCTGTAATATGTCCCCTTAGCCAGGTGATATGCCCCTTAGTCAGGTGAAATGCCCCCATAACCAGGTGACATGCCCCATAGCCAGATAATATGCCCCATAGCCAGATAATATGCCCCACAGCCAGATCATATGCCCCATAGCCAGATAATATGCCCCATAGCCAGATAATATGCCCCATAGCCAGATAATATGCCCCATAGCCAGATAATATGCCCCATAGCCAGATAATATGCCCCATAGCCAGATAATATGTCCCCTTAGCCAGGTGATATGCCTCCTTAGCCAGGTGATATGCCTCCTTAGTCAGATAATATGCCCCATAGCCAGATAATATGCCCCATAGCCAGATAATATGTCCCCTTAGCCAGATAATATGTCCCCTTAGCCAGATAGTATGCCCCTAAGCCAGATAATATGCCCCTTAGCCAGATAGTATGCCCCATAGCCAGATAATATGCCCCATAGCCTGATCATATGCCCCATAGCCTGATCATATGCCCCATAGCCTGATCATATACCCCATAGCCAGATAATATGCCCCACAGCCAGATAATATGCCCCATAGCCTGAAAATATGCCCCTAAACCAGATAATATGCCCCTTACCTAATAAAAATAAAATAAAAAAAAGTTACTCACCTACCCTGGGTCCACGCATCCAGGTCCTGTAGCTGGTGAACGGTGTAAGCGGCGTGACGTCACCACGCCACTTACGCCGTCACGTAGGGCCCCGGACCTTCTCAGCCAGCAGAGATGCCAGCTTAGGAGGTCCCAGCATCGCAGGGGGGTGATGAAAGCGATGCGTCACTCTCCCTGCAACGCCAACGTGTATGTACAGCGCGTACCAAGCGCCGTACATACAGGGGAGAAGACAGGACGGGAACGATCTGTCCTGCCCTCTCCCTGACTCTGACTGCGCGGCCGCTGTGAAACGGTCGTGCAGTCAGAGAGATCGGCGGGAGCCGCCCGCACTAAGGAGCGCTCCAGGCCCACGGCAGCGGCCTGGAGCCGCCGAGATTCGGGGCACAGACAGTTTTATTCGGGGCTTGTGCCCCGAACTAATCAGCCTAGCGAAGCCCATGCATCTGGGGGAGGTTTAAGTTTGCTTCTAATGGATGAACTAATGGGCGTTTTTATACTGTCTGAACCCCCCTTTTAAAAAATATACATTTTGGAATCTATAACATTTTCATTTTTTTTTTTTTTATTTTTCATCAGTTGAGCCATGTTATGGCTTATTATTTTAGCGGGAAAGTGTGCTTTTTTATTAGTAGCCATTTGGGGTTTATGCTACTTTTTGGTCACTTTCTATTTCATTTTTTGGAAAGCAGCAATTTAACTTTATTTAAATTTTTTTTTTTTTAAACATTGAGTTTTTATAAAATTTTGCAAGTATTAAAACATTTACAAATGACTCACTCAAGATAAAGTAACAAAGGTCTGCAGCAAAGCAGAAACAGCCATGTCACAACAGGTACATCAATTTAGCATATTAGCACAGGTACTTCAAGTTAAAATATCTTGAACGGCTAGTACACCAAGTATGAAAATCAGTCACGCACTAAAAATGAGGGTTCATATTAAAGACCAAAATACGGGGAAAATAAATGTAAATATACAACAAGAGGTATTTTATCCCAAAGGCCTAGTATAAAGGGCCCATCATTTAGCATAAACGGAGTTGGACCAGACTAACCATCTGTTTCTTTTTTTGGCCATTTGGTGTGGGGGAACAAGCAGACAAGTCTCGCTATGGAATTGTACATTAACTTGATTCAGAACTTCTGTGAAGTTTAGAGGGGCCGACGATTTCCAATGATAGGCAATAGTCAAACGGGCAGCAATGAGAAAGGCCGGGGCCGGACATGTGGGACAGCCCTAATGGTAGATACACATGACCCGGCGCCCCGGCCGTTGCGCAAGGTCCGGGGCGGAGTTGGGCGCGCGGCATGCGAGGAGGACCCAGTTTTATAAAGTGGGCTCCACGCTGCACGGGAAACAGATGTGGCGGGCAGCAAGGAAGAAGGAGTCCCACCCTCCCTCCCTTTTGGGGGATTTTTTTTTTTCCGTATGGAGTTGTTTGTAAGTTTTCAAAGGAATAGGTCAATGGTGGTGGCAGGTGTCACAATGGCGGGGCGTGTTGGGGTCCTTGGAGTCGGTGGACAGTTGTGAGGGAGTCAGGCTCAGCTTGGCTCCCAGTTTTTGGATGGACCAGGTCTGGCGAAGTTTGGGGCTCCACAGGGCAGCATCCTTGGGAGTAGGTTACGGACGGGTTAGCAGCCGGAGGTTGCTTTTGGTGCCCTGAAGCTGGGGGTGATGGCTGGGGGTAAAAACTGCGGTGAGAAGGAGGATGATTTTTGCCAGGCTCTGGTCTTTTGGGCTAACATGGCTCCAAGGACCTAAGCCCCAAGTTGGTTTTCATGGATGTTACTGAAGGTGCTGGAAAGTTTTGGGGATAGTGGGTTCGGGCGAATGGGTATTTGGGTATAGTCATTGGCATTCTATTTGTTATTATATGTTTGTTAAATAAAATGCCTGCTGTGGCCAATTTATCCAATCCCAGGTCTCGGTTTCATGATTGGGGGGGGGGGGGATCGGGTGATTGGAACATTGGTCAAGGATAGCAGAAGGATAGGTGTTGCCTAGAGTCATGTGTTGAATTACGGTTTGGTTGGAAAAAGGAAGCTCACCGAGTGAAATATCTAATTTGGGCCATCTCTTGGATAAACTAAACTGTCCATGGAATAAAGATTGAATTAATTGGTCACGTCAGAGGAGGTGCAGTGGGGTCTGACTGCCCACCCAGCCCACTGTCCCTGCCTAGTTGACATGCTGCCCTAGATGGCAGACCCCCAACTTGGCGACAGTCCCTACAGTACTACGTTGCAGGGCCATCAGGGGAATGCAGAGTCAGACAGTCCGGTCGGTAACGGTACAGGTACGCCAAAGCCCCGAACAGAAACCAGGAGAATAACGGTTTAAACAAGCCCAAAGGGGCAAAAAACACAGGAGGTCACGCAGTACAAAAACGCAGGACAAAAACGTAGTCGAGGAGCAAGCCGAAGTCAGGAGCACAGGAGTCAACAAGCAGAAACAGGGATAAACGGGAAGCAAAAGGGATAACCTTTCTCAGGCAACAACGGAGAAATGAGCGAGTTTAAATGAGGAGCCCGGAGCCCGCCCCAGCAGACGATTGGTGCGGCCTCCGGGCCCTCCTTTTGCCCAGTGCGACACCCTCTGACTTGATTAGGAGCTGAGCTGTCACTCCTAAGCTCATCAGCCCGGCCTCTCCCTGGGTGTGTCGTCTGACCAGAGGGATTAACCCCTACCGTGCCTTGCTGCTCCACGGCGGAAATGTGCGCCGTGACATAATGGTTCAACTCACGACCATAATGCTTTTGTCATTGGGCAGGACCACCACATGTGTATCAAAGAACCAGCGGATCCGCACTGTCTCCAATACATTTTGGAGAAACCTTGGGACGTGTGCGATGCGTACTGGAGTGACATACCACCTCAAATGAATCTTTTATTTTAAAGTTGTTTAGTCTTTTATGCAGAGATACCAAATGAGTTTAGTTTTTTTTAGTTTTTTTGCCTCAACAGGGAAAGAAAAGGAAGGAATTTTTTTTTTTACTTTGAATTTTTTTATTTATATCTTTATTAAACTTTTTCTTTACAACGTTCTCTTTTTTTAGTCCCGACAAAGGGAATTCAACATGCGATCGTTAATGTGCTACTTATACAGTGCGTTTTGTCTCCGACAGGGCCTATTAGTCCTTTAGTAGAGTGAGACCTGAAGGCTTCATTAGGAAACTCATTCCTGGGGTCCTAATGGGCTGACAGAAACCACCTGGATGCACGCCAATGGGGATACATTTCCAGGAATAGAGTTTTCTCCAATCCTGGTCATTAGACAGCTGAGCCTATGCACCAACAGGCACGGGATGCATGTGCCAGCTTATTCTGCAAAAAGGCACGTTGATCGCAATAAAGCCCCTTTGTGACCCACTTAAAACACATGTAGGTAGTCACTAATGGGTAATCACTAGGATTACTTCTGCATAAACACTTCTACTCAGCTCTGTCCTTGGAAAATAACAGCAGTGTTAAATCTGTCACACGACAAACAAAAATGACGCCCAACAGTCCTCATTGACTTATAATGATGTTTAGTGCATGTGCACTACATTTTCCTGAAAGAACAGCAGAATCTGCACCAGGAGCTACAAATATGGATGTGAACCTAGACTAACCCGAAAAATTGCAACTAAATGCTTCCTCTAATTTCGTTTTGATGGCCACATTTGTAATTTTTAGGCATAAACTGCTTATTTCAGGATATAATGTAGCATCTTTATTGAGTTCAGCTTCAGGCATAGATTTAATTTTGTGCTTTGGATTGTTAATTTTCTGCATTTCCTAATTACATACTTATGGTTTACAGTCAGATGACTGGACCTTCCCCTCATAGTAGTAGCCACATGGCCTGCCTGCAGGCATACGGACAATACCTTTTGATTCAGCATAGGGCTTCACAGAGAAGCGGGTAGCTTCAGCAGGAAAAAAGTTCAGGCAATACATGTGGTGGGGCACACAATGGGTCAGATCAGGCAGAGTTCAATTTTAAAGAGGTTTTCTCACCACAATGATTAGCTTTTAACATATACGAAAAGGTAAATGAAAACTATTACCAAATACAATGCTCTTTTGATTTTGCTTTCAGCAGAAGATAAAGAAGATTTTAACTCCTCTTAGAGTACACACATTTCTCTGGTCATTGACCACCTCTCCCCACCTCTCTTATCTGATTGTTCAAAGCTGCCATCAGTCAGTTCAACCATGGTGAGTCCCTTCCTTAGTTAGTCTTATTGGAGTTTGTTTATCTAACTTTATGAGAAGCTTTCACCCTTTAGAGCTCTGCAGTCTTATGTATTACATTTTATAAATCTCCTGCAGTCATGTGACTGTAATAGGATCAGCTGGAAATAGAGTTATAATGTCAAATTCTGCTATAGAACCGCACACAGTCTGACCAGGAAGTGTGAGTCTAAAGCTAGCTGTAGATTAGTGAAACAGCATGGTAAGACAACTCCTCTGACAATAATCAGGGTCAGGGAAGGCGGCAGATGAGGAGAATAGTCATATAGAAAGCTGGTTCAAAACCAAGAGTTGCTTTTTTCTAATGCATAGGAACCTGCACAGAGAATCAGAAGTGTCCTCGTGAGATGGGGAAAGAAAGCAGCAGCATGAACTGGCCTTCACATTTTCATGGACCAGTGAAGGAGGGCAGTGAAGAATGGAGTGCCCATAGTGGGGAGCTGGATGCCGGGCCATTCGAGAAAAGTTACGTTCGAGTTGAACATCTCGATTTTCTCGAACTTGAACCGAACATTTTACTGTTCGTTCGAGTAAATGTTCGAGTTCGCCATAGGCTTCAACACAACATTTTAATAGTTTTCAGCGCCTTTCAACACATTTGGTGGCCATCCAATCAGTGCAGAACACAGAGAAGTTTCAAAAACATCATTCTGAGGTGTAGGGCTCTCATTGGCTGCTAAAATCAAATGACCATGTTATATATATTTCACTGTATTACCTTGTGAACGCCATTTTCAGCTCACTCTCTGTACTGTACAGACTGCTGTCTGTTTGCATGCAGGCTCAAGATTTGTTTATTAGCGACAGGATAAGCTGCTATTTAGATTGGTTAGGTAGTTAGGGGGGTGTGCAGCAAGCTCAGGGAATCAAAACTTAGATAGCATTTTCCTCTTCATAGGCAGCAATAGTTAGGAAGTTTGGTATTTCTAGCTGCATCTTTCCCACACCCAGAAGCTGTTATTTGGCGACATTTGCAGGCTCACATAATGCCTAACTCTCATATACATGGATATATATTATACAGAGGGCTTGGATTTGCTAAATCATACTCTGTGCCCAAAATTTCCATTTCTGCAGTATTGGGGGTGAAATCATTTTGTAACACACCGTCTCCAATTCTACAAAGAAATGTATTCTAAATAGTGGTTGGTTGGTGAAAATTATTCTGAGTGGAGAAAAGTTCAGTTTTTGCAGTTTTGGGGGTTCAGTAATTGTATAACACACTGTCTCCAAATCTCCTATGTGTCAAAGGGGTTTTTGGGCCCCCTCAGGATGAAGGCCCCCATAACAGCTGCACCGTCTATAGTACCGCAATGTTGCATGCTTCTCTCTTCTCAGTTAGCCATTGAAAGGAGAGATGTTATTTTTAGCCTCTCAATTTTTTTCGATGACTCTTAAGAGACAATTTTCTGCATAAGTAGTTCCACGTATCCAGTTTACTGTTTTGGATGGTAATTTCTGCTTTGCACGGTATAGGTATGAAATGAACCAGACAGCATCTTCCCCCATTTGAGATTGTGATAAAGAAGGCTTCTCTCCTCTATCATTAACCATATATTATTCACAGGAGCTCAGTTCTCTCCTCTTCATATACCCTATATATCACTAGAGCTCAGCTTCTTCCTCTATCATATAACCTATATTTACAGAGCTCAGCTTCTCTCCCTCCTATTCTAACCCTAATATATCACAGATCTCAGTTCTCTCCACTTATCATTTATACCCTATATTCACAGAGCTTAGCTTTCTCTCCTCACATCATTATACCCTAATATATCCACAGCG
Source organism: Phyllomedusa bahiana (assembly GCA_025379985.1). Lineage (NCBI taxonomy): Eukaryota > Metazoa > Chordata > Amphibia > Anura > Hylidae > Phyllomedusa > Phyllomedusa bahiana. The sequence continues at coordinate 47,931 of JAODAL010027100.1, read as the reverse complement.
CTCAGTCCTCTCCCTCTATCTTATAACCCTTATATATCACAGGCTCAGCTTCTTTTCTCCCCTTTTTTATACATTACTATATATCACAGAGTCAGCTTCTCTTCCTTCTATAAATATAACCTATATATCACAGAAGCTCAGCGTCCCTCCTCTATCATATAACCCTATATATCCACAGAGGCTCAGCTTCTCTACTCTATCATATAACCTATACATCACAGGAGATCAGCTGCTCTTTTCATATAACCGGGTATATCCCAGAGCTCAGCTTTCCTCCTTTATCATTAAACCCTCTATATCACAGAGGTCTGCTTCTCTCCTCCATCATCAATACCCTATTTATCACAGAGCTTCAGCTTTCTCCTATCATATAACCCTTATGTATCACAGAGCTTAGTTCTCTCTCTATATATAACCCTATATATCACAGAGCTCAGCTTCTCTCCTCTCTTATATACCCTAAATATCACAGAGCTCAGCTTTTCTCCTCTATCATATAACCCATATATTACAGAGTCAGTCCTCTCCTCTCTCCTATAAACTTTATATCACGAGCCCCAGCTTCTTCCTCTTTATATACCCCTCTATATCCAGGTCAGCTCCTCTCCTCTATATATAACCCTATATATCACAGAGCTCAGCTTCTTCCTCTATCATATAAACTATATATCACAGAGCTAGCTTCTCTCCTTCCATCATAGAACCCTAATATCACAGACCTCGCATTTCTCCTCTATCATATAAACCCTATGTAATCACAGTGCTGTAGCTTCTTACTCCTCTATATATATCCTTTTATATCACAGAGCTCTAGCTTCTCTCTCCATCATTATAACCCTATATATCACAGAGTCGTGTCTTCCTCTATCATTATAACCCTATATATTACAGAGTCAAGCTCTTCTCCTCTGTCATCTAACCTTATATCACAGAGCTCAGCTTCTCTCTATAATATAAACCCTATATATCCCAGAGTCCGCTCCTTCCTTCTATCATATAACCCTGATATATAACAGGAGTCGCGGTCTCTTCCTCTATCATAAACCTAGTTATCCCAGAGTCAGCTCCTCTCCTCTATTCATATATACCTATATCTACAGAGCTCAGTTATCACCTCTACATATACCTATATATCACAGAGTCCGTCCTCTCCCGCTATCATATATCTCCTATATATCATCAGAGGCTCAGCTTTCTTCCCATAACATATAATCTTATATATCAGAGAGCTCAGCTCTTCTCCTCTGTCAAATAACCTAGTTATATCACAGAGCTCAGCTCCTCTCCCTTCTATCATATATCCTATATCTCACAGGCTCTTCTCTATCATAAAACCTATATAATTCAAGAGTCAGCTCCTCTCCTCATCATATAACCCTATATATCACAGAGTTTCTTCCTTATCTATAACCTATATAGCACAGAGCTCAGCTTCTCTATCATATAACCTATATTTCACAGAGGCTCAGCTTCTTCTCTATATATAACTTATGTATACAGAGCTTAGCTTTTCTCCTCTATATATAACCTACCATATTATCACAGAGCTTCTCTCCTCTATCATATAACCCTACTATATCACAGAGTCATCTTCTCTCTTGTCATTAGAACCCTATATGTCTCAGAGCTCGTTCTCTCCTCTATATTATAACCCTTATATCACAGAGCTAGCTTCTCTCTCTGTATATAACCCTATCTGTCACAGAGCTCTGCTTCTCTCCTCTTATCATATAACCCTATATATCACAGAGCTCAGCTTCTTCTCTACCATATAACCCTAGATATCACAGTGACTCAGCTCCTCTCCTCTATCATTAACCATAGATCACAGAGCTAAGGCTCTTCTCCTGTTCATATAACCCTATATATCACTGAGCTCAGTCCCTCCTCTAACATATAACCCTATATTATACAGAGCTCAAGCTTCTCTCCTTATATATAACCCTATATAGCACAGAGCTTCAGCTCTCTTTCCTTATCATATATCCCTATATAGCACTTGGAGCTCAGCTTTCTGTAACATTTAACCCTATATTATCACGAGCTAGCTTTCTCTCCTCTATCATAAAACGCTTCTATATCACAGAGCTAGCTTCTCTCCTTCTATCATATAACCCTATATATCACAGAGCTCAGCTTCTCCTCCTCTATCATATAACCTATATATACAGAGCTCCGCTTCTCTCCTCTATATCTAACCCTTATATATCAATGAGCTCAGCGTCTCTAACATATAAACCCTATATATCACAGAGCTCAGCTTTTCCCTCTATCATATAACCCTTTTATCACAGAGGCTCAGCTCCTCTCCTCTATCAATATCCCCAGTATATACAGAGCTCGCTTCTCTCCTCTATCATATAACCTATATACTCACAGAGCTCGCTTCTTCCTTATCTATAACCTGTTATTCACAGAGCTCAAGCTTCTCTCCTTTATCATTATAACCCTATATATCCAGAGCTCAGCTTCTCTCCTCTATGATATAACCCATATTATCACAGAGCTAGCTTCTCTCTCCATCATATAAACCCTATATTTCAAAGAGTCAGCTTCTCTCATCTATCATATAACCCTATATATCCAGCGTCAGCTTCTCTCCTGCCTCATAGAACTATATATCACAGAGTCAGCTACTCTCTCTATTCATATAACCTATATATCACGAGCTCAGCTTCTCTTCCTCTATCATTAAACCCCTATATATCACAGAGCTCAGTTCTCTCTTCTATCATATAACCTATATATCAAAGAGCTAGTTGTCTCCTTATCCATATAACCCTATGTATCCAGAGCTCAGCTTCTTCTACTCTATATCTAACCCTATATATACATAGATCAGCTCCTCTATCATTATAACCCTATATATCACAGACCTCAGCTTCTCTCCTCTATCATATCACCCTATAATTATCGCAGCGCTCAGCTTCTCTCCTCATCTATAAACCCTATATATCACAGAGCTCAGCTTCTCTCCCTCCATCATATAACCCTCTTATATCCCAGAGCTCAGCTTCTTCCTCTAAATATAACCCTATATATTCACAGGAGCTCAGTCTTCCTCTTTCATATAAACCTATATATCACAGAGCTAGCTCCTTCCTCTATATATAACCTCTCTTAATATTATACTGAGCTAGACTCTCTCTATCATATAACCTATATATCACAGAGTTAGGCTTCTCTTCTATATATAACCTATATTCACAGAGTCAGTTCTCTCTCTATCATATACCTGTATATCACAGAGCTCAGCTTCTCTCCTTTATCATAAACCCTCTATATCCCAGAGCTCAGCTTCTCTCCTCTTATGATATAAACCTTATTCAGCTTCTCTCCTCTATCAATATAACCTAAATATCACAGAAGCTCAGCTTCTCCCCCACTGTCCATATAAACCCCTATATATCACAGAGCTCAGCTTCTCTCCTCTATCTTATAACCCAATATACACAAGAGTTCAGCTCCTCTCCTCTAACATATAACCCTATATATCACAGAGCTCAGCTTCCTCTCCCTCTATCTTATAACCCTAATATATCACAGTGTGTTCAGCTCCTCTCCTCTATCAAATAACCCTATATATCACAGAGGCTCAGCTTCTCTCCTCTTCATATACCCTATCGATCACAAAGCTCAGCTTTCACTCCCTCTATCACATAACCCCTATAATCACAGAGCTACAGCTTCCTCTCCTCTATCTAATATAACCCTATATAATCACAGAGCCACAGCTTCTCTATCATATAACCCTATATAATCATAGAGCTCAGCTTCTGCTCCTCTATCAATTGCCTATAAATCACAGAGCCTCAGCTTTGCACTCCTGTCATATAACCTATATATCACAGAGCTCAGCTTCTCTCCTCTATCAAATTACCTATACATCACAGAGCTCAGCTTCTCTCCTCTGATTTCATATAACCCTAAATATCACAGAGCTCAGCTTCTCTCCCTCTAACAAATAACCCAATATAACACAGAGCTCAGCTTCTCTTCTCTATCATACTACATATACATCACAGAGCTCAGCTTCTCTCCTCTATCATATAACCCTAACTATCACAGAGCTCAGCTTCTCTCCTCTATCATATTACCTATACATCACAGAGCTCACCTACTCTACTATATAAAATAATCGTATATATCACAGAGCTCAGCTTCTCTCCCTCTATCATATAACCCTATATATCACACAGCTCAGCTTCTCTCCTCTATCATATAACCCTATATATCACACAGCTCAGCTTATCTCCTCTATCATATAACCCTATATATATCACAGAGCTCAGCTTATCACCTCTATCATATAACCCTATATATCACAGAGCTCACCTCCTCTATCATATAACCCTATATATCACAGAGCTCAGCCCCTCTCCTTCTATTATATAACCCTATATATCACAGAGCTCAGCTTCTCTCCCTCTATCACATAACCCTATATTCTACTGAGCTCAGCTTCTCTCCTCCTCTCTATAACCTTACATCACAGAGCTCAGCTTCTCTCCTTGTCATATAACCCTAATACATCACAGATGCTCACCTTCTCTCCCTATCTTATAACCCTATATATCACATAGCTCGAGCTTGCTCTCGCTCTATCATATAACCCTGTATATCACAGAGCTCAGCTTCTCTCCTCTACCAATATAACCTATATATCCACAGAGCACAGCATTCTCCCCCTCTATCATATAACCCTATATAAGTGCACAGAGCTCATTTTTCTCTCCCTTCTATCATATAACCCTATATACCACAGAGCTCAGCTTCTCTCTCTATCATATAACCCCATATGATCACGAGCTCAGCTTCCTCTCCTCTATCATAATAACCCTATACATCACAGACTCAGCTTTCGTCTTCCTCTGTCCCCCCCCCCCATATAACCCTATAAATGCTCAGAGCTCAGCTTCTCTCCCTCTATCATATAACCCAATAAATCACAGAGCTCAGCCATCTCCCCCTCTGTCATATAACCCTGTAAATCACAGAGCTCAGCTTCTCTCCTCTATCTTATAACCCTATTATAACACAGAGTGCAGCTCCTCTCCTCTATCATATAACCCTATATATCACAGAGCTCAACTTCTCCCTCTATCTTATAACCCAATATATCACATAGTTCGAGCTCCTCACCTCTATCATATAACCCTAAATATATCACAGAGCCAGCTTCTCTCCTCTATCATATAACCCTATAATCACAGAGCTTAGCTTCTCTATCATATAACCCTATATATCTTAGAGCTCAGCTTCTCTCCTCTATCATATAAGCCCTATACATCACAGAGCTCACTTCTCACCTCTGTCCAGTATAACCCTATAAATCCAGAGCTCAGCTTCTCTCCTTCTACATATTACCTATACATCACAGAGCTCAGCTTCTCTTCTCTATCATACTACATATACATCACAGAGCTCAGCTTCTCTCCTCTATCATATAACTCTAACTATCACAGAGCTCAGCTTCTCTCCTCTATCATATTACCCATACATCACAGGGATCAGCTTCTCTCCTCAATCATATAACCCTATATATCACATAGCTCATCTTTCTCATTCTCTATCATACTACATGATACATCACAGAGCCAGCTTCTCTCCTCTATCAAATAACTCTTAAATTTCACAGAGCTCAATGCTTTCTCTCCTCGTATCATATTACCTATACATCACAGAGCTCAAGCTCTCTCCTCTATCATATAATCTATATATCAACAGAGATCAGCTTCCTCTCCTCTAACATATAACCCTATATATCACACAGCTCAGCTTCCCCCTCTCCCTATCATATAACCCTAATATATCGACAGAGTCTCAGTCTTATCTCCTCCTATCAATAACCCTATATATCACAGAGCTCAGCTCCTCTAACATATAACCCAATATAGCACAGAGCACCAGCCACCTCTCTCCTTCTATTAATATAACCCTATAATATCACGAGCTCGCTTCTCTCCTCTATCAGTATAACCCCCTAAAAATATCACTGAGCTCACTTCGTCTCCTCTCTCAAATAACCTATACATCACAGGAGATCATCTTCTCTCCTCTGTCATATAACCCTATACATCGCAAAGCTCAGCTTCTCTCCTCTATCATCATAACCCCTATAATATCACAGAGCTCAGCTTCTCTCCTCTACAAATAACCCTAAATATCACAGAGAGCACAACTTCTCCCCCTCTATCATATAACCCTATAAATCACTGACTCATTTTCTCTCCCTCTATCATATAACCCGTATACAGTCACAGAGCTCAGCATCTCTCCTCTTTCATATAACCATTTATATCACAGAGCCTCACTCCTCTCCTCTATCATATAACCCTATATATCACAGAGCTCAGCTTATCTCCTCTATCATATAGCCCCATATATCACAGAGCTTAGCTTCTCTCCTCTATCACATAACCCTATATATATCAGAGAGCTCAGCTTCTCTCCTCTATAACATCATGTTCTCAAATAGGGTCTGTTCACAGACAGGTTTACTTTAAGAAATGTGATACCTGCATTTATTAGGCCAAAGTTAAAGAATAAATGGCCCTGGTATGTTAAATGACTATTGAAGGATGACTGGGGCTGGAGCTTTGCTTTTAATGTAAATGCAGTATGTTTTAATGATCAATAAATTAATACATTTACAGAAAAAAAACTCTTTTAGTGTATATTTCTCAACAAAGAAATTACCCTAAAATATACCTTTTATTACATAAATAAAAAATGTCACAATGATAAAAAACACAATAAAATATATTATAATTAACATACTACAGTATATTCTGATGAATGCAGGTGCATATCAGTTATGGTACTCACCTCCCCTGGTTACAGTACTTCATGTGTATTTTTTAGAGATCTACTGCTTCTCCACAGGTGGTAATAATTCTATACTTACAGAGACTAAGCCAGTGTAGGTTATAAATCAAGTCAACACATAAGGAGGATGTGATTGTACAGATAACTATCCCAAATGCATATCTAATACTTCTGCGGAGTAACCTACATAAGAAGGGCGACCACACATGTCTAGACTATAGTGACACCCTCATAATCTCGATGTAAAAAAAAACCTAAAACCATCATCACTCAAAAATCTTAAATTCCCAAATGTGTTTCGCCAAGTTGTATCACTGGTTCTGCCACTGAAGCGGGAATTTTATTAGTGACAATAGTTTTGGACTATTTTTTCTGACATAGGGTTTGTTGCAGGGTGTCACTAGGGTCTAAACATGTGGGATCACCCTTTTTGGGGCAGTAACCCAGCATGGTGTCCGACAGGGGCGTAACTAGAGGAGCCAGGGCCCCATAGCACACTTTGGGATAGGGCCCCCCCCCCGCCCTCCCTGACACACGACCATGTACCAGACATGCTGTTAGATAATGTAGATAATAAAAGGGGCAAATACCTCACCATACATCGCACCACATACGTGCTGACCAATCAAATCCCCCTAAACTAAGACCAGCATTACCAATAACTGCTATTGACATAAGGACCTGATTATACCGCCAGAACACGACCACAAATTAACCACCACATAGTAACAGATTAATACCTTACACAATTACTGATCGTGTGAACACAAAGACGCAATACTGTCTAATGAATAATAATAAACATAATTATAATGACCAAAAAGTGGAAATACCAGTGTACACAGGCTCTTGCAGACTGTTATTACCTCCATACAGTGACCATATAATGTTAGACATCAATGTACACAGGCTCTGCAGACTGTAATATTACCCCATACAGGACCATATAGTGAGGTAACACCAGTGTACACAGGCTCTGCAGTACTGAAATTACCTCCATACAGTGACCATATAGTGGAGTAGACACATAAGTGACATCAGGCTCTGCAGACTGTAATTACCTCCATACAGTGACTATATAGTGTTAGAAAACAGTCTACACAGCTCTGCAGACTCTAAAATTACATCCATACAGTTGACGCATATAGTGGTAAGATGCAGTGTACACAGGATCTGCAGACATATAATGATTATAGTGCAGTTACATCTTGTTACTCCAGGTTACTTTCTCCTGACCAGTCTATGACATTCTCTTTTTGTTCTGCATCCGGTCCAGTCCGCCATCACGATGACATCTCCCGACCACTTGTCCCTGCAGATTTAGACCCAAATATCTTATGAATCTCGACTTTTTCCAGGCACCTGCCCCCCAGGCTAAATGGGGTTGACATTTGGGCAGCATGGTTTAGATAGGATATATGGGGCCCCAAAATAGGAAAGGTATTAGGTAGCCAATAGTGGCCCATATAGGCGGCAGGAGGATTAGGTAGCCAATAGTGCCCATATAGGCAGGCAGGTGATTATGTAGCTATAGGGTGCCATACTAGGTATACAGGGGTTAGGTGGGCTTATAGGGGCCTATAGGTAGGGTTTAGGTAGCCTAAAGGGGGCCCCATATAAGTAGACAGGCAGGCTTGTGGGGGTAATACAGTCAGGGCATAGTAGGGGCTGTAATGAGGCAGGCAGTGCCATAAGGGGGCTGTGATAGGCAGGCTTGGCAGGCATATAGGGGGCTGTATAGTGCAGGCAGTCAGTGCCTATAGGGGGCTGTAAGCCAGGCGAGCATAATAGGGGCGTTATAGGCAGGAAGGCATATAGGGGCTGTAATTAGGCCAGCAGGCAGGCAAATTTGGGGGCTGTATAGGCAGGCATATGGGGCTATTAGGCAGGCCAATGGGGGGCAATAGCAGGCATATGGGGGATAGGGCAGGCAATATGGGGGCTATAGGCAGGCATATGGGGCTTATAGGCAGGCATATGGGGCTAATAGAATGCATATGGGGCTATAGGCAGGCATATGGTGGGGAATAAGCAGCAATATGGGGCGCTATAGGCAGGCATATGGGGGGCTATAGGCGGCATATGGGGGGCTATAGGAAGGCATATGTGTGGGGATAGGCAGGCATATGTGGGGCTATAGGCAGGCATATGGGGGGGCTTAAGGCAGCATATTGGGGTCTATAGGCAGGCCCACTATGGTGGGTATAGGCAGACATATGGGGGGTATAGGCAGGCATGATGGGGGGTTATATAGGCAGGCATATGGGGGTATAGGCAGGCTTATGGGGGCTATAGGCAGGCATAAGGGGCGTTATAGATAGGCATATTGGGGACTATAGGCAGCATATGGGGGAATATAGGCAGGCATATGGGGTGGCTATAGGGCAGGCATTAGTGGGAGGCTATAAGGCAGGCATATGGGGGGTATAGGCAGGCATATTGGGGGCTATATGCATGCATATGTGGGTATAGTGCAGGCATCATGTGGGGGCGTATAGGCAGGCATAATGGGGGGCTATAGGCAATGCAAAGGTGGCTATAGGAATACAAATGGGAATAGGCAGTGACAAATGGGGGGTATAGCATCATATGGGGTGATATATGCAGGCAAAAGTGGGTGCTATAGGCAGGCAAATGGGTGTTATAGCAGGCATATGGGGGTATAGGCAGGTAATAGGGGCTAATAGGCAGGCATATGGGGTGGGTATAGGCAGGCTATGGGGGTAATAGGTAGGCATATGGGGGGCTAAAGGTAGGTATATGGGGGGGGCTATATGTACGCCTATGGGGGGCTATAGGTAACCATATGAGGGCCAATAGGTGTAGTATATGGGGGCAATAGGTTATGCATAGGAGTAGGCTATAGGCAGGTATAAGTGGGGGCTAAATGAAGGCAAAAGGGTGGGGGGAAAAGGAAGGCATAATGGGGGGGAATAGGTAGGCATATGGGGGGCAATCGGTCGTATAAAGGGGGCCTATAGGTAGGCATATGGGGGGCTTAGTGAGGAAGGCAATATGGGGGCTATAGGCAGGCATATGGGTGGCTATACGCAGTCCATATGTGGGGTCAATAGGGACAGGCATATGGAGCTATAGGCAGGCAATATGGGGGGCTATAGGCAGGCATATGGGGGGCTAAAGGCAGGCAAATTGGGTGGTATAGGCAGGCATATTGGGGGGGCGATAGGCAGGGCAAATGGGGTAGGTAAAATAAGAAGCCATTATTTTTTTTTCTTACTTACCTCGGTCCACGCTCCCCCAATGCGCCGCTCGCTCCCGCTCAGCTGCTCTCCCTGCAGTCCTCTGCGCTCAGCGCTGGGCGGGCGCGGTGATGTGATTATTAGTCACCCGTCCGTCCACGTGACCACAGAGCTGCCGGCAGGGGGAAGTTAGCAGAAGTGGAGCGATCGGCGCTCCCGTCCTGCTACTACCGAGCAGCGCAGCCTCTGAACGCTCCGGGCCGGGGGGCCTGGGCGTATCAGAGGGAAAGTATGCGTTGGTCCTCCACAGGCTCCCCGCCCGCGCGCAGTGAACTTTAAGTTCACTGCCGGCGGGCCCAGAGAGCGGCATTAAAAAGCCGTGTAGCGGACGCGGTAGTCACTGCCCCCAGTGCCCCCCTAAGCGCAGGGGCCCCGTAGCAACGTTCTACCCCTGCTACCCGTCGGTATTACGACCAACGGGTGTCCGAGCATTAGGGATGGGCTAGGGATAGTAACAAGCACATCCTCCTCATGTGTACACTGACTTAGACTCTACGAGTCTTACAGCATTACTACCACCCGTTGAAAAGCACTGGATCTTTATATAACACACATGAAGTACTGAACCCAATAAATACAGAAACCGATGCACCTGCATTGATCAGAATATACTGTTGTATGTTGATTTTATTATATTTTATTGTATCTTTTAATACTGAACCATTTTTAAATGATTTATGTAATAAAAGGTATAGGGTAATTTCTTTTTAGTGTTTTACAATTTAATTGTTGTCCAAGTAGAGTAATAGACTTTTCAGTAAGCTAGCTCTTTACAATTGTAAACACACAAAAACAAATAAGGCAGCACATTGCAAACGCTAAGATATAGGCAAACATTTAGGGCGACATGTCCCATTAGGGCTGCGCCATTTTTTTGGTGTGTTTTGCACAAAAAAAAAATGTTGACGCCCTATTCTCTATATAAGTGAACTGTAATACACTAAAGCTAGGTGCATTATACACCAGGCACAACACATTTGAAAGTGCTTAAAGTAGGCGCATCAAATATGCTAGCAATGATGTGTTACTCGCCTAAATTATGCTATGTGCCTAGATTAGGTGCATCAATTATACTAGTAGACCACATGCCAGGTTTTTGACAGGTTCATTCATTCAGTCGCACTTTACACTGATTTAATGCACCTTAAAACTGGCGGGATGGCACCTCTTTTCTGACATGTCACCCTTAATCTATAAATGATTCCAAATTACATTACTGTTACATATAGTAAAAAAAAAACAAAAAAAACCCCTGGTAATCATAGGGGGAAACGCGTCGGGACATATGGTCCTTTGTCATCATCTGTGATTCTTTGACTACTGGGACCAGAAACTCAATATGAGCAGCTAAGTATATATATTTTTAATGCTGTTTATTTTGGATATACCTTTCTTCCAGGGAACACTTAGTGTATGTTTAAATAAGTTTAGATACGGATAGCCTTCAGTTGACAGGGCCGTCCCTTTCGGGACAATTACTCTTCCTTTATCCTTAGGTATAGCATTAGGGCTCTATCGGTGTATTTCCACATATTTCCATTCCACATAGTATAGGTATATCTAGGTAAGAATTCTTGTTGTTTATGTTGTAGATTTTTGAGATTTTAATATAGTATATTAAAAGTTATATTTTAGATTCTGGCTCTTTTGTAAAGATTCTGTGACTATGTTACATATAGTAAACATGAAAATTTTAGTTTCTCAGTGAACATTTTGATCAAAGTGTGTGAAGCCATCTGCCAGAGGTTAGTTGATCGCAGTTCAGATAGGGACCTACACTACACAAGACACTCTTGTCTTGGTGTCTAGACTAGGCCTCCAAACTTTTTAGGGCATGTTAGTCTCAGGTATATTCTGTTCTGTGCTTTATTCTGTTGTATTCGTATTTTGTATTTTCTTTTTACATTGGTAATGCAGTGATGACAGCTTGCACCTGCACTGTTAATTTTATATTGTACGGTAGTACTGACCATTTGTGTCTCTTTTGGATCGTATGCACGGGGGAGTGGCTGCCCTAAGTTTGATCTAGTACTCCATTTATTTATTCCAGGCTGTTTTTAATTAGCTTGTAGCTGGTACTCACATGCCCTGAAAAGTTTGGAGGCCTGTTTTAGGCACGAAGAAAGGAGTCTGTATAGTGTATGTTCCCATGTGAACTGAGGTATAGATTTTCATATAAACTATATGTATCAGTAATACATTTTGAAATAATTTATATATTCTATGCTTGTCTATGTCTACATTTGCAGTGTGCTGCTGTATTAAATTTTTGTATTTCTGTTGCATCCATGACAGCAGGAGCCTGCACAATTTTTCATATGGTTTGAAGGTGCCAGGGCCGGTCCTAGAGGTGGGCGAGACGGGCGATCGCTCGGGGCGCCGAAGCTCCGCTCACCCGAGGGGGGCGCCGTGACCGCCTGCCTCGCCCGCCTGAGGATCGCCCCTGACTGCGCGGCTGTTTTCTAACAGTCGCGCAGAGCCAGCAGCTACTGGTGCAGGGAGGAGACGGGACGGATCATTCCCCTCCTGTCTCCTCCCCTGTATCAGCGTCGCAGGGGGCGCACGGCTTTCACCATGCTCCCTGTGACGCTGGGTCTCCTCGGTCGGCAGCCCTGCCAGCCGTGTAAGATCCCTAGGAGCTGCGTGCAGCGTAAGTGGCGTGATGACGTCACGCCGCTTACACCGCTCAGCAGCTCTTGACCGGGACGCGCGGACCGAGGTGAGTACTTTTTTGTTATTTTATAATTAGTTACAGGGGCATCACCTGGCTACAGGGGGCATCACTGGCTACAGGGGCATCACTGGCTACAGGGGGCATCTACTGGCTACAGGGGGGCATCTACTGGCTACAGGGGCATCACTGGCTACAAGGGGGCATCTACTGGTTACAGGGGGCATTACTGGCTACAGGGGGCATCACTGGCTACAGGGGCATCTACTGGCGACAGGGGCATCTACTGGCCACAGGGGGCACTGGCTACAGAGGAGTTCACTGGCTACAGGGGGGCATCACTGGCTACAGGGGGGCATCACTGGCTACAGGGGGAATTACTGGCTACAGGGGGGAATCACTGGCTACAGGGGGGCATCTACTGGCTACAGGGGGCATAAACTGGCCAGAGGGGCATCACCTGGCTACAGGGGGCATCTACTGGCTACAGGGGGGCATCTACTGGCTACAGGGGGGGCATCACTGGCTACATGGGGCATTACCTGGCTACAGGGGGCTACTCCCTGGCTATATGGGGCTACTATGTGGCTAAAGGGGGCATATTACATGGCTTCCATATGAGATGCTATAGATGGGCAGTTTGTACAGAGATAGGAATTGGTAGAGAAGTGCTGATAAAGGGAGGAGTCTAAGATGTTTGTTTAGTAAATTTTACAGTGAAGAGTCGGGAGTAGTCGTCATGGCGTCTGGGACAGATGGAGAAGAAGAAGAGAAAGAGACCAACTCTACAGAGACGTCACCTGTGAGTCACTAGATATAACTTTACTGTAATCATTCATATGTCTGCAGACCCTGTGTACAGCTGGTATCCACTACTGTATGGTCACTGTATGCCGGTAATATTGGTTGAAGTATAATGGTTTGTATTCAGTAATTGTCAATTTGTATTATTCAGTCACTATATGGTGGTGATATGTGGTCATGGTGTGGTGGTATTATTCAGTCACTGTGTGTTGGTGATATGTGGTCTTAGTGGTCTGAGGATTCTGGTTGGTGTAGCGGGCGGTGTTATATGGTAACTGTATGACTATTATTTAGCAGTTTTATACGTAGCACATTGTGGTAAAGCTTTTTGTATATTTTGGCTTTGGTTTATGGTGATGCACTGTGTCGCATAGTGGCGCAATATGTTACCGGGGGGTGGGGGGGCAACATTTCTTCACTTCGCCCTGAGTGAAATTTAGCCTAGGAACTGCCCTGGAAGGTGCTGACCATTTTTGTCTTTTTTTGTATTGGAAAGTTTTCCAATTCGACTTAATTTAAAGAACTCACACAACCCGGAATAGTTAGAATGAGCAAGAGCCAAAATAGCTTTAATTTATAACTTAACATTATTTAAAAACAATTGTAACAGTAGAAATACCATTTATCATTCTGGGAATTACTTAAATATTCCAGAAATGAAAATATTTTGAAAGACCATATAATAATTGGCAGATAGTAGACATATTGCAATACAAACATTATGTCAAGGCCCAGAAGCTACAAGTTGTCTCTGAGGCTGCCATGACATCTACTCTATATCTATAAAAGAAGTGCCCAATGAATAACAGGTAAACGGTTGTATGCCGTCCTGGGGCCTCTCCCAGTTGTCGCCACACTGTTTCCATCACTTGTGCTGCTTGAGGGGCTACCTGCCATGTGTATATTTTGCACAGTCATTTGGCCAATTGCAGGATTTTGCCAAACAACCAATCGGCAGGTTCAGCTGATCAACCAAGAAGAAGGCTTGGTCAAAAGACCTTTCAGAAGCTGGGTTAATGCAACCTATGTGTCAGCTTGAGTCTCCATTTGAATCAGTTCCATCCCTTCTTTTTTGCCACATATTGTATGTTTTATGCTACCTGGTGCACTTGTGAAGAGTTAGTCGTGTATTTTGACCAGACTACTGTCTAACTATCCCCCTGGATTAACCTCACATTGTCTTACTGATATTGACCTTGGATTGTTTGACCCTCCATGGCCTGTTCTTCTTTCTAGTTGTGAACACTTTGACCTTGCTGTCCCTGGTTCAGATACTGGATTTTGTTTTGGCGTAGATGTATATTTTGACTACCCGGTATTGAGCATTAGCTTGTATGCTCTTCTCTCATCTGTCACTATCACCAGTCAGCAGCTAATCTGCAGACACAAGGTGGAGTTGTCTACCAGTAAATTGTATATTATAAAAATACAGCAATGAAAAGTAAATGTGGTGGAAAGATGTTTTGTGTTAAACACTCTCAAAAGACAACGGGCACTTCTTCTGGAGAACAAAAGGTTCACTTTCAAGAGATAACAAGCCTTCTTTACCTTAAAGGGAATGTGTCATCAAAAATGACTTATTGTTTAACTCATGTTTTATGTTAAAGACATTTTTTATGAATTTGTGGTTATGTTTTTTTTTTATTTTCCATACCACTTTCAATGTTTTTTACAAATTCTTAAGCCCTGCAGTTTTCACTTTGGCCACTAAGATTAATAATAGTCTGACACTTTCTGTTCTATAAAGAAAGATTTTCAGTAGTCTACTCATTATCAGCACAAGCAGGATTAAAGTGAAAGGTGACACCAATGTGTATAGATAACACAGGATCCACCAGTCACAATAGGAGATGTCACAGCTCCCCCTC
>JAODAL010027100.1:0-27500 GCA_025379985.1 Phyllomedusa bahiana | reverse complement strand
GAGCAGGCAGAGAAGCAATGAATCAATAGTGCTGCTGAGCAGGAGAAGCTGACATTTACATACCCAGGTGCAGAGGCTGGAGCAGGGCTGCGTGGGGCTGACTCACCTTGGAGTTTTGTGTTGGGGTCACCACACAGACCAGTTGTCCAGCTGATGAGAAGACTCTCTTTGCCTGACAATGCTGAAACCTCAGGTGGATAAGATCTAACACTGCCCCAAAGCACTGAGTAAAGAAAAGCATCACAACAACTTTCTGCCTCTTCCCCTGTCTTGTTCAGGGCTCTGGAAGGAGAAGAGCCTGGCAGTCCTGGAGAGGAGTGTAGCCTTGTGTGAGCACTACACTCCTGCACAGCCTAGCATGCCTTCATATTTATCATCAAAATAAGATGCTTAGGATCTTGCAGCAGTCGGCTGACCAATGAAAGGAGCAGGAATGGTATCCTTGAGGACCAGAGGCAGCCAATACCAAATGCCTCCCCCTACTGAAGCTCCCTGATGAATAGAGGTAGTGCTGGGGAACGTACTATAGCACATTACCATACATCAGCGCATCACATTCATCTTCCCATTACACAGCAGCCTACCCAGCCTGCAGAAATTGATTGCTTAATGTCTTCATTTATTAATTGACTCACTTCTCTCTCTCTCAGCTCTCTTTAGCCTCAGAAAGAAAAAAAATCAAGCATAAAAAACTGAGTGAAAGTTAAAGAGCAGATCAGCTGTGGTTTACACCTCTTGCAGCAGCTGTGATGTTACTTGAAACCTTTGAAAGGAGCTGGTAAATAAGATTTACATACTGTGCCACTGGGGTGATCTTCAGCATGACCTGCCAGTCTCCTGAGCTGGAGAAATACACAGAGAAGGGCACTGGAATAATATGCAAGGAGCATAGCAACATCTAATGTACAGTTGTGCATCTAAAAATAGCACCTGGCACCATAAGTGATTAATGCATGAGCACAGAGTACTGAAAGTCACCAAGAGAGAGGAGCAAGGGCTGGTAACTGGGATTTTCAATATTCCTAAAATGTCCATTGTTAATGTTCTAGACTAGAAAGGATGGTTAGGGGGACAGGTACCAGAAATAATGAAAGGGTTAGTCTGGTAAAAAAAATTATATATGTTTTATTGTGGCCAGGGAGGTCCAAAAAAACCCCCCAATACTTACATAAACTCCCCGCAGCTGTGGCTTCTGAGCTCCTCACAATCTGCTCCTTTTCGACACTCCATTCACTTACAATATAGCACCAGCCCCACCAGCGTGTTGAGACAAGAACCCTGAAGTCACAAGGAGCAACCAGCTGGAAACTTCAGGAGTTACTGCGGTTGGGGACAGCTGGGTGTGTATTCTCTTTTTTTATTTTGGATCACCCTGACCCCAATGACATAACTTATTTTTACTGGACAACCCCTTTAATAAGACGTTGCATGTCCTCTTAAATGACATATACCCTATATTTAGACTAGAGGACATACTTTGTTCCCCTTAAAAATGTGGCTAAAACTTTAATGCATTTTGTCCTCATGGCAGGATTTTCGGTCAGATTTACAGACGGTTTTCGGATTTGAAAACCGACTGTCAACCATCCTGATAGACTTTAATAAAAAATCCATTCATCAGTCCCCACTGCACAGATTTTCCGCCAGATGGCTTTTTACACCACCGGTGTTCCGAAAAACTTAGAACATGTTCATTCGTCTGCCGGTTTTCGGGCAGAACATGAACAGGTCAGTGGTTGAGGGGGACGGGCGAATCCGCAAACCGTGGACAGAACCGTCCCCCAAAACCACGGAAAAGATGTCAAAATACCAGCACGATTCTTTAATCAGAATCCGACCTGTATTTCCATACTGCCGTGTGGATGCATCCTTATAGTGCGAATGTACCCTTTATCCCCTTACTGATATTTGATGTAAAGTTGCATCAATGTTGGTAATGATGTATGGAGCAAGCTGACGTTCTTAGCTCACTAAACAGCAAGTGAGTTACAGCCAGGACCTGCTGCTAGTAGCAGAGATTAGTGATAACTCTGACCCTAGCTTTTTAACCCATTAGATGCTGTAATAAATTTAACCGCAACAGTTAAGTGCTGTGCACCATAACATTGCCTGATCTCCGAGATTGTAGTGTCCCGACCAGTTGTTAAGGCATGGTGTAAATTTTTTATTGTATACTTTTCTGCAATATATTACTATTGACCTAGTGCATGTCACTTTGATGCTGTCATCTGTGGTCTCTGAGATCTCAAGACATTCTCAGCGATGCCAGTGCCTGATAGACTGACTGTTGGCATAATACATTGCAGTACAGTAATTTACTGCCATGTATTATAGCAGTGATTAACCAATAGCTCAATCCAGTGCCATATTGGGACAATTTTTTTTTTTTTTTTGAAAAACAGAAACAATAAAAAAAATTTAAATCACACATCACCCTTTTCCTTTTATAAATGCTTATCATGAAAAAATTAATGGATACAAAAGTACACATATTTGACATCGTTGTGTGTCTAATGACCTGGGGAATAATTTTTTATTGTACCTATTAACTTAGTATTAAAAGTTCATCACACCACCCTTTTGCCATTTTAGGTGCGTCTATAGGTCCAGTGCATCTTAGATTCTGAAAAATACAGTGCGTAGGATTGCTTAGCTGAAGCTGTTGACACAGTGCCGTGCATGTGAGTGGGAAATAAATTAGAATGAAATGTAGTCATACATATTGACAACACAACACATTTTGCATAGATAATGTCTTTGTCTCTGTGGTAGTGGATGTTAGGGGATTTCTCCATGTGTGGCACTGTCAACAGAAAGAAAAAAGCTTAGGAACTGTTTCTGCATGCTAATGCTGAAAACAGGAATGGAAACCTTTCATCAGCCTTTTACAAATGTTGTGTTCTGATCTTTACAGAATATTATTCCAATGTTGATAATCATAGAGTTGAATACAAGAGCTAGGGCAGGCCTGGTGGGGCATGTGCCCTGGGGTGGTGGGAAGTTTAGTGCCAACAAGCCAATTGGTCTTTGCCAGGATCTTTAGATGCAAGAATAAACTTTGCCCCAGGTGAAAGAAAACCTAGCTCTGCCTCTGGTGACTAACACATGCTCTGAGTTGCCTGTATATAATCTATCAAACTTGATAGCTTTAACTGAGCAAACATTGGATATCATTTCAAATACATTGAAGCTCATCTTTTATGGGAATTGTGCCTGAATTCTATTGCAATCTGTGCACTTTACACTTTACACCACATTTGTTGTGTGTTTTAGACAGTTTCAACACACATCTGCACCTTGTCCAACAAAAGGAGAGTGGTCTTGGTAGAAGAGGTGAGACTTAGCATGTGACTCCTTATAACGACTCCTTGTACCAGAAAAATTTACCTAAATTTTGGCGCAATAACCGGCATAAAATAAGCCAACTAATAGAAGATGTACACTTAGAAATTAGAAACATGCGCCAGATTAATCAACCCCATGATTGTCTAGTCAAAGTTTACGTTAAATATTAGACAGTATTGATAAATCTGCCCCATCATTCTTCCTACCTTTAAGGTGCATTCACACGGTAAAGACCAAATACCGGTCGGATTTTCCAACCAGCATTTTGTTCTTTTTTTGGCACGTAAGGGACACCTTTTGTCCGCAGTTTGCACCCACATGTTCATGTTCTGACTGAAAACCGGGCGGAAGAATGAACATGTTCTAAGTTTTTTCGTTACACTGGTGCCATCAAAAAACGTCTGTTAGAAAATCCGTGCATTGTGGATTGTCCATTAAAACCAATGTAAAAGGTTGACAGTCGGTTTTCAAATCCGAAAATCGTCTGTAAATCCGACTGAAAACTTTTGCTGTGGGGACAAGCCCTTATGCTGTTAACCAGTTTCTGACTGAGTCATTTACCCCTCTTCTTAACCAGGCCCATTTTCAGTTTCCTGCTATAACGCTTTCTCACATTCAGTTAATCTACTAATTTTTTTGCCTATCTTCCAGGATATATAAGGTTTTATTTTATTACATTACATGTTTCCATTATTTTTTTTATATATATTATGAGAAAAAAATTGTTAAAATGAAAAAGGCTGTTTTTCACTTTTTTGCTTTTTTTCCAACAGCAAAAGTAAGTAGCAAGTGTTTTTTATGGTTTTTTATGTGTAGGTCAATTACAGTTTAAGGGTTGCAGTTTGGATATCAGTTTTTTGTTAAGATTTTACTTTAGGTGTTTGTCGGTTTATTTTTATTTAGTTTCATATATTGTGTCCCCATGAGGTCAGAAAAACAACCTTGTTTTGCTAATGTCACTGGGCATGATGTTTTAGCCATAGTAACATTGAAAATACAGTTCCCTGTATTGACAGCTGATCTAGATCGTTTATGACCCATCAGACTCTGCAATTACTGAGCCCCAGCGGAGAAAAGCAGGGAAGCTATGTGTCTTTGGTAGATAGTGCAGCGGTTGTCAGTGGATACTGAGCAGTTTTTTTATTTGTACTGCACAAACATTTTTGCAGATACAAAATATTTTTACAGCCGAAGTAATTACTGACAAGTTCACAGTAGCAATGAACTTGACAACCAATGGCAGGATATTATTTTAGTTTTCACATGATACCAATCAATTAAAGGGTCAAAGAGTTAATGAAATTGGGGTTTGGAATCAACACATCATAATAAGGAGTGAATGTGAGGCTCAGAGGTGAACATTGATGTTATATCATTTTATGGAGCTGACTGGAAGCAACCTCAAAAGACCTTTTGGAGGAGGTAACTACAGGATAAAGCTATTGCTCAGTAAGCTTATTACATTGTATGCCATTACATTGTTATGATGATTCGTCCCTAGTGCAAATCAATAGTAGTATTTTATTTGATAGTGTTCTGAGCAGAATAAAAAAAGAGCCATTTACATAATGCAGACACTTGGTCATTGTAATGTAATCAGCTAGAAGAGGGGGATCATGTTTATGCTGTGGGGTTTATGTAAGTTATTCAAAGTTATCCAAGTTTCCATTAGATGGAACTGTGAGACACCAGAATTACTGTACTCTATTTACAAATATATTGAAAAGTATAGCAGAAAGAGGAAGAATGCAATATGCATTTTAAAATATTGCAGCCACTTAGGGCATGTCCCCACGGCAAGGGTTTTCGGCCGGTTTTTCAGCCGGTTTGCGGTTTTTCAGACCGCCTGAAAAACCGGCCGAAAATGAGCACCAGTGTGCTCTATGCAAAACCTGTGCAGCAGTCCCCACTGCACTGGTTTTGCCGTCGGACAGTTTTGCCGCCGGCGGTCCGGCCGCAAAACATTGTAGAAGCACAATCTTCCGTCCGGTTTCCCGACGGAAGATGTGCTTCTCAATGGGAGGGGGGAGGGCTGTTTCTCCGCTCATCGCGGAGGAAAAGCCGTCCCCCCGCGGCCGTGGGGACGGGCGCAGAACAGGACAAATACCGGCCTGCAAACCGGCCAGTATTTGTCCTGTGCCGTGTAAACGCGCCCTTATAGGAATTTTCTCTTATTCAAAACTAAATAGTGAACATAAGATTCAATAGTAAGGGCATGTTCACACTGCGTATTGACTCCGTGTTTACATACGTTTATAGATGTGCATTTGAATCCGTGTTTTGGACCCTAAGGTTATGTTCACATGACTTATTTTGGGACGGATTTTGTTCCATATTTCACGCCGTACTGCGCGAAATACGGCTGAAATCCGTCCCAGTCATTACGGTAATCCACAGTTCTCATAGTGAACTATGGATTCCGTCTCCTCTCCCTGCTCGCCGTATTTGGCGAGTGGGGAGAAAGTGACATGTACATTATCCCGGCAGGATACGCGCCGTGGATAATGAATGTCTATGGGGCCGGCGAGCTGCCGCCCAACCCCTGGCCCCGCCCCCGCTGCACAGCACATGGCGTAATTGCGGGCGAAATCCGTCCCCACAATTACGCCGTGGATAAGCCGTGTGAACATAGCCTGAACGGACCCAACAATGAATCTAACAATGTGCAGTGTGATTTAAGTTGCTTTCAATATAAAACATGCATCGGTGTTCAGATGAGTGATCGCCGATGTGTGTTTACATGCGTCTTTCTGATGTGTTTTTCGGATCCGTTCAAAGAATTGTCATGTCAATTCTTCATTCGAAAGACGCAGCAGTTGCCCTATTTAAAACTATAGGGTGCGTTCCTGCTGCAGCCAAATCGTGTCCAAACACGCATATGCGTTTTGGATGCGATTTACGCAGCACTTTTGAATACGTTTTTCGGATCCAAAACGGATTCAACGTGCCGTGTGAACATACCCTAGCAGGAAAGACCCATATTACAGGTATATGATCAAATCTATAAAGGGAATGTGTCATCACAAAATGGCCTATGTTTAATTCCTTTTTTTTGTTAAGCATATATTTTAAGACTTTTTGGTTATTTTTTTTTTAATTCATATAACTATTAATACATATTATTAAATAAAAATCCTGAAATCTTTCAGTTTTACTTTGGCCTCTAGGTCTAATAATAGTCTGACACTTCTCAACAGTCTTCCCAGTATTAGCACAGGCAGAATTACACTGAAAGGCCGCACCAATGTGTATATATAACACAGGATCCACCATTCACAATAGGAGATAGTCACAGCTCACCCCTCCTCCTCACTGCACACTGACTTCTTCCCAGGTACAGATCATGCTTAGAAAATAGCGCACTAGGGCCACATATGGGATATCTCTAAAAGCAGCTGAATAGGGGGAATCAATGCTGAGTTGAGTTTCACTGGTAACGTCTACTGAATGCACCTGAATCTATGAACCTGTTCTACTGCGGATCATAGATTTAGCGCTTTCTAGCTACAAAGCGACACCTCTGGCTCAGATAAACCACTTTTAAAGTGGTGTGCCTGTTCCAGCAGTAATGCGCCTGGATTTAGTGATAAAAAGACATACATGTGTAGTTTCGTACAGTTGTAGTGCGATACGCCTCCAGCACACATCCCCGATCTCAGGCGCATTACAAAGTGTCGCAGGCGCTCTGTAATGAGCCTCATATTGGAGAGCGCCTGATTAAAAATATAGCGAACGGGGCCAGTTTTCGGGCTGAAAAGACGCAATACTCCTCTTGCAGCCCCGTACATACATGTCCCCCAATGTGTCACAAGAAAAAAATCTCTGAATCACATGGATAAGTAAAAGTTTTAAAAGGTTATTCCAACGTAGATTGACATATGTCAGATATGAAAAATGGGGCTCAGTCTTTTGGTCCAAAACTGGCTGCGTCCTGAGGGGGTTAAATATATGGTATAAATTGGCAATTACTCAGGGCCACAATATTGTAATACAGTTTACAAGGTAAATCTGCCATCTGCGTGTTAGTTTACCTTTTATTCACCTTTTCTGCCATCTTATATTTTCATAATAGAGTAATAGCAGTGAAATATGTGTTGTGGTCTTCAACTTCAAGGGTTCTTAAAGGGATTTACCGGTCTCAAACATATCAGTTGGATATACCATAAATGTCTGATAAGTGCAGATCCCACCTTCTTGAGAATGGTTCCCCAAACCACTGGGGGATTAGTTGACGTTTTTACTGGTATCATTTTTGAGAGGACAATTCTTTTAGATTGCTTTTAAATCCATTTTTTGGAAACCCTAGTAGTGTTTTTTGTTTTTATTTTTAACCGCTCCCCGAGCAGTATACATGAAAAATTAGTTTTACTTTGTGGGTTGATACAATTATGGCGATACCCAATTAATATATAGGCAGTCCCCGGGTTACAAACGGGATAGGGACTGTAGGTTCGTTCTTAAGTTGAAATTGTATGTAAGACGGAACAGGTATATTTATTAAATGTAATTCCAGCAAAAAAAATTTCTTCGTTTTGGATAGTACAGGGAACAGTTTTTACATTTGTTTTGCTTTCTGTGCCCTTTTTTAGAAGATTTCACCTTACGTTCTGTATCTCATGTGCAGCTGTGGCATGCTGGCACTTGGTTATCATGAGGCGTGACTCAGTGTTGAATGTCAGCCACGCCCTATAAGTCTCCGTTTGTAACTAGGGGACGTATGTAAGTCGGAATGATGTAAGTCGAGGACTGCCTGTATATACATTATTTTGTAGGCCGAAGTACTTTAAAAAAAGTGTTTTTATTGTGTAAAACAATGTTTATGCATCGCTATCTTCTGATAGCCACATCTTTTTTATTTTTTCATATACAGAGCTGTGTGAGGGATTTTTTTTGTGGGATGAACCATCTTCACTGATAGCACTTTGGCATTTATATGGCTTTTTGATCACTTTTTATTCCATTTTATGTGCTGCAGGATGTACGAAAATCAAAATTCTGTGACCGTTTTTTTTTTTTACGGTGTTCACTGTGCGGGTTAAATAACATGACATATTTATAGGGTAGGTCATTATGTATACGGCGATACTAAATATGCCTACTTTATTTTTGATCTTTTTGGGGGTGATTGGTGTTTATAAAGGGAAAAGGACGATGTACATATTTTTATTTAATTTTTTGGTTTGTGTTACTTTTTTTGTACTTTTTTTTATCTTTTTTGTTTATTGCTCTCTATGACAACTGTCAATCACTATTCTCGGTCATGCCCACAGGCCAGGCATAGTGATGTGATAGGGAAGTCATTGGCAGCTGCGATTACATCACAGCAGTGCATATGGAGACAGAGGGAGCTCCCTCTCTGTCTTTCCCTCAGTGATCGTGGTCACAATTGATTGCAGCAGCTAAGACGCTAATCGCCCGCGACTGGAGTGAGCTCCAGCCGCAGGCGATGCAGCATAGGGCCATTTGTAATATACAGTTGATCTCATTTTGCAATTATGTCAGTCCCGCTTCAGAGTCCGTGCGATGTCCAGGACGTACCTGTATGTCTATTTGTGGGAAGTCACTTCCTGCTAGGACATACAGTATTGTCCAATCCAGGAAAGGTTAAAGAAAAATAGGTAGTTGCACACTGGCGTGGTAGCAAACAATGCAAACACAGTAACATATCAGTACTCTATGAACGCTAATAAACAAAGTGAATAGATGAACCATTTTAAAATGCATTTCTGCTACTTTTTGGATACATGAAAATTTGAGGTTCTTAGCACATATATTTGTTCAAAACTGTGAGGTCCCATCCACCACAACAAGGGGACCTAAGTTCAGATGGGGCCTACCCTATAACATTCTCACCTTGCTTGGTGCCTTCTCAGGCCTCCACAGTTTCAGTGAATGAGGGTCCCATCCACACTCTGTTCTAATTAAAAACAGTCTGTGTGGATGAGTGGCATGGAAGACCAAGATGGAGGCTGCCCCTCCCCCATCCAAACAATGCAAAAATAAAAATTGATCAGTACATCCAAAACAGTTGTAAAGCAAATTATGTAGGTGCACGCCAGCATTGAGGCAGACAATGCAAGCATAAGTGTTGTAGAAACTAAAGTGAATATACAGTATCTCAAAAAAGTGAGTACACCCCTCACATTTTTGTAAATATTGTATTATAGCTTTTCATGGGATAACACTGAAAATATGACACTATGATACAATGTAAAGCAGTCAGTATACAGCTTGTATAACAGTATAAAATTTGCTGTTCCAACAAAATAATTCAATACACAGCCATCAATGTCGAAACCACTGGCAACAAAAGTAAGTACGCCCCTAAGTGAAACTGGACAAATTGTGCCCAAAGTGTCCATATTTTGTGTGTCCACCATTATTTTTCAGCACTGCCTTAAAGGGGATGTATCGCTTCCTTACTTCGGCTGATTCACACTGCTCTTAGCTTCTCAACTCTGTGAATGCAGGGGCGTTTCTTCCCCTCCCAGCTGGATGACATCATCCCCCCTTCACTGCTGGCCTGAGACTCCCCCCCTCCCCTCTGAGTCCACATATCACTGTGTCTCTCCCTATCAGTCTTATTTTATAAGAGCTGTATACATACCATAGGCTGCATTCAATCTAATCTGAGCACTGATCTCTCACAGCTGGAGATGTATTACAGCTTTCTAAGAAGGGCATAGATCTGCGTGTATGTAGGAGAGTTAGGCACAGGGACAAAACTGTCATGTTTTCTTATTGTACAATCTGCTGCAGTCTGTTTCTGCTAGGTGTGGAGACAGAAAATGCTACGGCCCCTAACTCTGAGTCAGAGACACAGCTCCGTGAATCGACCCAGGGGCTGTACAGAATGTAAATGAGCTCTTAGCTAGTGAATTGCAAGGAGGATTGATTCGACCCACACTGGATATCAGTGTAAATAAAAACACAAGATAAGGGACACTGTGAGAACAAGGCAGCTTTGCTAATGACATCCAATTGCAAAGTTGCTTGTTTTCACTGTCCCCTTATTCTGAAGACCATTTAATGAAACGATAACACCCCTTTAACTCTGATATTCAGGGTTTGAAACCTGCTCCTATTTTCTCATTTAGGGAAAGAGGCGCTCTGATTAGTTGCTATGGGCAACAAAGTGAATTTTAGACCTAGACAGTTTTCATACATGTGGCCCTTAGTTTGTCCTCCCAGTAACATTTGCCGGATGTGACTGCATCAAAAAAGTATCTTAAAATGTGCCAAAAAGTGACGCAATTTTGACACAGCCTGTCGCAACATGTCTCAGACACATTCATGTTGTGCACACTATTCGACAGGTGGGCGTTTCTTACCAAAAAGTGTAGGAAAGTGGGCATGGCTACGCAAGGCGCCAGAAATGTGACAAAATTCTGGCATAGAAAGGAAGCCAAAACAATTCTGAAGTTGTACCAATTTATCAAGCAGCATGAACCCCTCTGATAAATGTGGTGCATTTTAAGACTGTCTGTCTAAGTTTGTGCTGTCTGACTCTTAGATAGCGATAGTAAATGAGGGCCTATGTGTTTGGAATCCTGGCATTTTTCCATGAGTGCTCTGTGGTTTTTTTACAATTATAAAGTACCTAAGTGATTCTCCCCCTGCAACTTGACTTGGGTGTACTTTCCTTTTTATCTCTTTCTGTCTATAGTTTGTGTGACCTGCCCTCCTTGGATGCTTTCATCCTCTCCACTTTCTGATTTGCATTGAATAACCTACTATCTCTAGCATTGATAGAAGGAAAGCGGAAAGCTGAGAGAGATTCAAAAACAGAAACACTGCTTTGATGGATTTGTTTGAAAGTCTGCAGGACAGTAATACAGTAACATAGTAGCATAGTAAATGGAAACAGACAGAATACCATTTTGTCCAACATGTAACCCTATAGTGTTGATCCAGAAGAAGGTAAAAAATCCCATGAGCCGTACAAGAGGAAAAATTCCTTCTCATCTCCAAATATGGTAATCAGAATGTATATCTAGATCAACTTCCCATCTCTAGAATCTAGTAATCCTAACCTGTGATATTATATTTTCAATAAAGGCATCTTATCCATTTTTGAACTTGTTCAATGAACCCACCAGTTGAAGCTCTTGCACAATCCCTACAGCAGCAGGAATACAAAATTGTAATGAAGGCTATTTAGAAAGTTGCCCTAGCCTATGAGGAAATTTAATTGAAAGATTTAACTCTGAATCCAATTCTGAATTACCTAGTGTTCAGTGGTTTAGTATTTTAGCTTATCATTCAGTGGTCTAGTAGTTCCTGATAGCCAGTAGTTTAGCATCACAGTCATTTCACTGGTTTTCTAGCAAAACTCCAGAACACATTTGCTGTTATTTAGTCCCATATCATCCTTATGTTTCATTGGTTTATTGTCTTATATTGCAGTTGGACAATAATTGAGATATGCCCCTGGTGTCCATGGTTTTGTGCAGGGGTATTTCTAGGGTGCTAAAATATCCAAGGCACGGGACCTCTGTTATGTTTTGCACAGTAGGGCTGGGTTCACATCCGGGGAGGTAAGTATGAGTCTTCTGTTCTATTTTTACTCATATTCCAATGGATGAACGAGCATTGATCGGTCCTGGAACACCGATAGTAGTAATATTATTAGGTCTTGTGGGATTTTTTTTAAGTAAAAATAATACTTATGGCACATTTTCTACATGTTTAAGTGTTTTCCTCTCTATGGGAGAGGAACACCAGGTTCATTTTTATACCCAAACAAGTGAAGTGAAGCTGGAATTAACATCCAAAAAGAAGAAAAATGTTTTATATTTCTGTGAGGGAAATTCACAAGTCAAATCTCACAGATGGCCCCCAGGAAAGCTCCATTTACACGTTAATCAGCACAGCCAAGACCCATTGTAAATGTTCTTCGATAGGAAGCCAACACAGCAGGACATGTGGACACCCTCATTTCTATTAATTAGCACTGAACAAATGTGCCCTCTCCAACTCCAAGCTTCAAGGGCTTGAAGGAACCCGACCCAGCCGACACGTCTCCGATATTTCATATAGATTTATAGGTGATCCACTCATAACTGGTCCATGGCGAGTTCAGATCTTAAAATATGGAACTCCTCGCACACATAACCACCACTCCCGGGTTTTTGGGGTGCATGGGGACCGAGATATCCAAAACTGGACCTAAGGAGTCCATAAGATAGGGGTGTCTGGTTCCCGGGCGTAGGGTAGGTCCAGCCGGTTCTGATGGTGCTACCGGCTCGGTTCTGTGCCAACGCCCCACCGCTTTATGGTCCATTTTTGTGTTTCTGTCAGAAATTGCATGGCCAGAGTGGGAGGAGTTCATAGACCGTCCCAGGGGTGTGTGGGGGCGTGTAGGGGGCTGCCACGTGGGCTGTCCCCTCACAGATATAAGCAGGAGCCCGTGTGGGCTCAACCATTGATCCATGGAGGGGGGTACCTAAGAGCATTTCCAGGAGCATCCCCATGCAGAAGCCAGGCCACATACGCCCCCTATGTGGGCCGAAGGTAACTTGACCCATTTAACTGCCTTTTGTCTGTAACCCATACTTGTATGTGCACTTCTGACTCTTACCTGTATATTATTATCCTTTTGTATATATTTTTCTAGTGTGCCCTCCAAGGCTAATTAAATCTATAAACTTTAATCTGAGTTAGTCTGTCTTGTTCATCGGCCTCACACGCCTAGCATTCGGTCTATAATATATAGATACCCAAAGGTTGGTTCCTGGCCCTGTTATAAGTCGGTAACAGACCAGTTTTATAACCAAACGAGAGAACTGGTGGCAGCTTGTTTGTCTCCCTGGGCCCGTGTGGACAGGAGATAACAGTGGAACAGTATCTGGCTGACCTTGTGCACCCCTAGGGGGCAGCGCAACGTCGAGATACACCCCAAGTCAGGCGGTCGACCAGGGGCGTTGCTAGGGTCCTAAAACATCCGGGGCTCGGGCCCTTTGTGTTTTTCTGGGTAGGGCTGGGTTCACAAACAATTTTTCGCGCCTCTTTGTGAACTGCGGATGTTTTTTTACAGAGAAACCTTCTGTTCCTGTCATAATTTTCTGCACATCCCACCGATCCCGTCCATCTCCTCAGCAGTCCACTGTACAGTAAAAATCACCCAAAGACAAATTTTCTTTTTCAGAACTTCTCACCTGCATATGGACAATACCCCTCAACAGTCACCAAAACATCACCTAGCATGGAGCAAATCTACCGAGACAAGTGTATTGTTACTAAAACTCCTCCTACAAAACCAATACCTCCAAACTATTACTACTTAAGGCTCAAATAATCCTGCCAGAACCCGACTAACGAAGCCCCCACACCTGTTACTATCCACAGCCACAGGCCCTAGAGACCATATAATTACCGCCATAAAAGGACCATATAGTGGTAGATGTCAAGTTTGTATGTAGCTCAGCAGACAAATAAGTGATTTCACTGCAGTTACATTTAGTTACTCACCGAACGTCATTGCTGATCTGCAGTCATACACTTTCCCTTTTCTCTCCATTTCCGGTCACACTTCCATGCTGAATGCTCTCCGGCCAATACTCTCCCTGAGGATTATTGGGACACAAATATCTTAGAATCCTCACATTTTCCAGCAACTCCTTAATTATAGGTAAACGCAGTCCCCCTCAGTATGATATATAAGGGGCAACTGAGCAAAATATGGGCACACAGGCAGATATATGGCTCATACGGCCGGTAATATAGTGAGTCCACAGCAGGTGTATATAGGGGCCACAGAGCAGGTATATGGGGCCAAAGGCAGTAATAGGGGCACAAGGGACAATATATGGGGCCACAGGCAGGTACATAGGGGTCACAGAGGCAGTAAATGGAGCCACAGGCAGTATATTGGGCAACTGAGGTCATATATAGGGGCCACCAAGAAAGGTATATATGCGGCACTGAGGCAAAATAGGGTCACTGAGGCAGTATATGGTGACACAAGGCAGTATATGGTGGGCCACAGGCCAGGATCTATGGGGCCACGGGCAGTAAAATAGGGGGTCCCTCAGGCAGGCATATAGGGCACAGGCAGGGATATGGAGCCACAGGCAGTATATGGGGGCCACAGCGGGGATACATGGGGGCCACAGGCATATATGGGGCCCACTTGCAGTATATGGGGCTCACAGGCAGGCCTATAGGGGCACAGGCAGTATATGGGGTCCACAGGCAGGGATATGTGGGCCACAGTCAGGCAAAATGGGCACAGGGCATATATGGGTGCCACAGTCAGGGATATAGGGCCACAGGCAGGGATATGGGGGCACAGGCAGGCATATAGGGGCCACAGCAGGGATATGGGGCCACAGGCAGGGATTATGGGAGGCCCAGGCATGGATATGGGGGCCACAGACAGGCATTATAGGGGCGCAGGCAGTATATGAGGGGCCTGAGACAGGTAAACGCTTTAAAAAAAACAATTTCAACTTAACCTTTAACTCCCCGGTCGAGCGCGCCTCCTCCGGCAAGCTCCACGGGCGCCAGGGGCTAAGAGACGCTGCTGTGCGCCCGAGAGAAGGCAGCGTCGCGATGACACACATCATCGCGACCAGGCCGCGAGGCGCATGAGGGCCGCGCGGGGGCTCCTCGCGCTGTGGAGGACCCGGCGGCCACCGCTGTGTCGGACCTGCGTTCCGACACTGTCTGCGGGGCAGGGTGAGCGCTCGCTCTCTGCTCGCAGAATCCCTCCACTGAGTTAGTGCGTCCCAGCGTGACCAACATGCAGCTGAAGGGCCACTCGGTGCTCCAAGCCAACGGCAGCGCCTGAGCCCTGGAGACTCGGGGCACAGGGTGTTTTAATTCCGGGGCCCGTTCCCGCGAATAAAACAGCCTAGCGACGCCCCTGTGGGTCGACCCTCGAGTGGGCTCGGCGGGCAAGGCTTTTTCCATGACAGATTGGTAGCAGCGCGATGGACCAAACAATAGTGTTTGTGATTGCGCGTTTCTGGTACTCCCCAAACACTAAGGACTACCAGCATGGGTTTTGCAGCTGGTGTTCTATACGATTAACTCAGCACTAGAAGCAAATCATAGTGCAAATACAAGTTTTTTTGGGTGAATTCATTGCAAGTGTTATGTGTCAAGGACCAAGTTGTTAGCAAAGGAAAGGCTGATCGAAACAAGGGCAAAGCTTTAGGGCCCTTGAGGAAACAGTTGGGAATAAAGCCAGGAGGAGCTCGCCAGACCAGCTGTGAACTATAAGAGCGAGGGGGAGTCCAGCTCGGGCTCCTCAAGGAGCCAGTCCCAGGTGGTCAAAGCGCATTGGGCAGCTCACCCTTCAGCTATACTTTTTCCCTGCAGCCTGCCCTGTCTAAGCTTGAGGCTGGAGAACCTCGACGCCTACATTGCCCTCCTAGCAGCCTGCAGAACGGCACGATGCGTAATAGTAGGCGTAAGCTGCAGAAGTCACGAGCGGATAGAGGCCGGCAGCTGCCGAACGTACGGGAGCGGGCGGTAGGAACGTTAGCAGGAAGCGTTATCAACCAATTAAGGTGCTACAGCAGAAAAGGCCAAGTCCACCCACACCCAGCCATTCAAGAGCATCAGAGACCCAGGTCCCAAATTAAGGCGGAGGACTTTCCCATACTTGGATAAAGGTATAAACCTGGCGACCTCTTGTGGCCTTCGAAAAAATTTTGCACCAGCACCATGTTCCAGAGGACCAGTGGTCCGGTTTCTACTCACTCTACTCGAGAGGTAAAGCCACTGGAGAACTTCGGTGACCTGCCCAGTAGCGATGCCACACCCCAGACCTACGAGGAAGTCAAGCAGGCTTTGATCCGGACCAGACCAAGACCCACTCTGAGATGTACAGAAAAAGCCCGGAGTTTGCAGCGAGATCTACAGACAGCTGGGCCACCAACGAATTTGGGCCCTCCAAAGCAGGTCGACAAGTGGACCTCGGGTTAAAGATCACCCACCGTCCATCAGCTTGAAGAGCTCATAGCCACGAAGCAGTTTTTGTGTAACTTCCAGAGGACCCCAGCAGCACCTATCGTGACCTGAAAGCCGGCAGGGGGCCACCGCCCCAGCAAACCTCGCAGATGAAAATGCCAACAATCGGGCACCGGAGGCCAGGAAGCACACCAGCTGAGAAGGGAGGTAAGATGCCGCAGTTTTCTTTACCCCTACCCAGGGGGCTCCAAGCCCATCTCCACATCTGTGGAGGGAACCCCTGACTCCTGTCACCTTAGCAAACAGCCTGGACATTCAAGGGCCAGCATGGGTCCCCGCGCCAGAAGGGTCCTGTCCCATTCCCCTTTTCCAAGCCCCCCAATGTTGTGGGTGGGGTGGGGGAAGGCCCCTTGATAACTACCAGACAGTCACCGAGTAGGCCAGTTCTGGTTGCCATGTGGGACTCTTGGACAACCGGCGCCGGTAGATGACGTGTGTGCGGTGCCAAACTGGTTCTCCAAAGGACATGATACCACGGAAGGACCTGCGCAGTCTCCGAATTGCAGGCGTTGTGCGGCGCTGCCCCAGTTGCAGGGTGTATTTGAGTGGACTGGGGTGCCGGTCAGGGAATGCAGGAGGTGGGGGGTATCATCGCACATTCCGCTAGTATTTTTGTTTAGGGACAGACTTGGGTCGGCTGGTAGCCGTTTTTGAGGGCCCACTGAAGCCCAAGGTCTGCTCCCCCCAAATGTATGTGTCAACCAAACCGATGTTAATATATGTGGACATGTGGTTAACAAGCATACTTGAGGGGAGTATGGGGGTGAGGATAATATGGTGTGTTTCCTCTCCACCCCTGTGGAGAGGAGATAAGGTCAGCGGGTTGCAATAAGGGCAGCAGATGTGTCCAGCAAGCTGCTGGGATTGGTTTGTCCTCGGTGTGGCATCAGAGGGGACAAACATGGGGCAGGAGACAAGCTGGTGGTGGGGAGCATGCAGTGAGGCAGGGCTCCAGGAAAGGCCACATGGCAGAGACTCCCCAAAGCCATGGCATGACAGGGGCAGACAGCCCGCAGTGGGGGAGCATGAAGGTGAGGCAGGCTCCTAGGAAAGGCCACAGATGCAGTCAACCCACAAACAGGATTTCGGAGGGCCAGGTAATAGTCAGAGCAGACGGCAACATATATCGACGTGCCGAGGGGGAGGAGCCCCATCATCGTTGATATAGCGGTCGTGGCCCGACAGTAATCCCCTCCCATCGGACAGTAAGTGCCATGTAGGTGAGGCCCAGGAGATAGGGTCCCATGGAACCCGTACAAATTAACCTGGTCAGTCTCAATCCATTCCTGGCCATGTCTAGTCGAGAGTTTTTCCAGGCATCGTAGCGCGCTGACGACATCCTGAAAGCACTCAAGGAGCAGGCTGCACATCCACCCCATCGGACTCGGACACGCGCGCGGGTTGGTCCTGGGGACCAAGGACGGCTGTTACCACGTGACGGTCCGACCGGGTTCCCGGAGGCTGTGGCCCAGGAACCGACGGTTGGAGTCACCCTATCCAATCAGGGGCGGAGTATTGGTTGCGGTTGTGCACGAGATATCAATGGCCTGACACCTAGGAACACGCAAGACGAAAGAAAGCGCTGTCCGCAGCATTTCTACTGCCAAAGATGGGGACAATGAGGCTGCCGTACAGCCCGTTCGTGGCGACACCCCTGTCAGAGGATTGGGGAAGGCGTGCCGAGTCCCAAAGCCCCACAGGTACTCTGCCTATCAAAGACAAGCATTTCAGGAGGGTGGGCAGTGATTTAATTGGACCGCTCCCACCATATACAGCAGCCTCCGGAAGACGCTTCGTACTGACCGGAGTAAGAGACTACACCACTCGGTAACCCCGTAGCGGTAGCCTTGTCTCCATTCTGGCATGACAAGATTGGCCAACCGTCTTACTGGAGATTTTCTCTCGTAGTGAGCTTTCCTTTAGGAAATGCTCACAGACCGGTGGACCCAGTTCATGTCGCAGTTAAAGGAGTCCTTTGCAAGCAGATTACAAGGTTCTACAATCTGGATAGGCCAGCCCCAAACCACTTACAGCTAATGGCCTGTGTGTGGGGGGGTGGAACTGTTTTCAAAATGGCCACCCTTAATCAGATGCCTTAGAGAAGTTGGTCGACACCCACGTCGCGACTTGGACGGGTACCCTCCCACACCTACTATTTTGCCTACTGGGAAAGTTCCACAGGCCTCAACGGGATCACTCCCTTCGAGCACCTGTATGGGCAACGTGTATGGGGGCCCCTGGCCTCTGTGAAGGAGGCGTGGGAAGGAGAACTTAGCAACACCGAGGTGTCGGTACATTGAGTAGTTGTGCGCTTCCTCCTTCAGTGACAACATGCAGGCCTTGACACAGCTAGTTGCAATGAGAATGGGGCCCCCCCACCCCAAAGGCCCGACCAGAAGCATTGGTATGAACCAGAACGCGTTGTGAGAGGACCTACCCAGGTGGGTTCAGAAAGTGTGTGGTACTGGTCCCCGTACCACAGGAGAGCCTGGGAAGCCCATATGTCCATGCACGCAGCAACTCAAAGCAGTCACTACCTGGTCACCCTGGACCATGACTCGGGGAAGGGGAAGGCTTCCACGTGAACATGATGAAGGCGCGATCATGAGCGGCAGGCAATTTGCCCTTCCCTGTGCAACCTGCCCGAGGTGAGGTGAGAGGAGAACCTCTTGGATATCTTGGCACCCGGTCTTCCCATAGCGGGATGAGAGATTTGTGGACAGCTCCCGGAGGACCAAAGGTCCCAGCTTTTGGTCAACTCACCACAGTATAGGGGCAAAGGCATTATATAGGGGGCACATAGGCAATATATGGGTGCCACAGCAGGTACATAGTTCACTGAGGCAGTAATTTGGACGCCACAGGCATATAAGGTGGTCACTGAGGCAGTATTTAGGGGCCACAAGAAGGTATATCGGGTCCACTTAAGGCAGAATATAGGGTCACTTGAGGCAGTATATGGGGTCACTGAGGGCAGATAAGGGGGCCACATGCAGGTATATGGGCCACTGGCAGTAAATGGGTGGTCCTCATGGCCATGCATATAGGGCACAGCAGGGATATGGAGGGCCACAGCAAGTATATGGGGGCCACGATGGCGGATAATGGTGGGCCACAGGCCAGTATATGGGGCCAACGGGCCATATATGGGGGCCCCAGCAGGCATATAGGGCACATGCAGTATATGGGGTGCCACATGCAGGGAGTATGGTGGGGCCACAGGCAGCAAATAAGTGGGCATCAGGCAGTAATATGGGGGCCACAGGCAGGGATAATGGGGGAGTGCACACAGGGATATGGGGGCCACAGGCAGGTCATCTATAGTGGGGCACAGGCATGGTATGTGGAGTGGGCCACAGCAGGGATATGGGGGCCACAGTATGCAGGGATATAGGGGGCCACAGACATGCATTAAAGGGGCACAGCGAGTATATGGGGGGCACAGTGGAGACAGGTAAACGCGTTAAAAATAACAACCTTCCGATACTCACCTTAACTCCCCCGGCGAGCTGTACGGCTCCTCCGGCAGCTCCTCGGGACGCGCAAGTCCTAAGACGCGCTGTGCGCCCGGAGAGGACGCGCGCGATGACATCACATCATCGCGACGCTGCCCCACAAAGGCTGAGGCCGCATGGGTCGCGCCGTCGTGGTCCACACGCTGTGAAAAGGGACCCGGCGTCCTCCGAGCTGTGTCGGACCAGTCGGTCTCCCGTCAAACTGTCCTGTCGGGTCAGGGAGCCTCGCTCTCTGCTCCGCAAATCCCTCAGCTGAGTGTGCGTCCGCGTTAACGCAACAGCTGAAGGGCCAGTCTTTGCTCCAGCCCACGGCAGCGCCTGGACCCGGGAGACATCCGGGCACGGGTTGTTTTATTCGGGGCCCGATCCCCGAATAAAACAGCCTAGCGACGCCCCTGTGGTCGACCCTCGAGTGGGCCGGCGGGCAAGGCTTTTTCCTGACAGATTAGGTTAGCAGCGCGTTGACCAAGACAATAGAGTCTTGTGATTGCGCGTTCTTTACTCCGCAAACACTAAGGACTACCAGCAGTGGGGTTTGCTGCTGGGGTCTTAAGATTAACTCATGCACTAAGCAAATCAAGTGCAAATACAAGTTTTTGGGTGAATTCAGGTTGCAGATTTTGTGTCAATTGACCAACGTTTGCAAGGATTGCTGGTCGTAACAAGGGCAAAGCTGTAGGCCCTGGAGGAAACAGTTGGTGAAGTTAGCCAGGAGGAGCTCGGCCCAGACCAGCAGTGAACTATGAAGGTCGAGGGGGAGTCCAGCTCGGCTCCTCAGGAGCCATCACAGGTGGTCAATGGCGCAGAGTGGCAGCTCAACCTTCAGCATATCTCCTGCAAGCTGCCCTGGCTAAGCTTGAGGCGGAGAACCCTCCACGCCTACAAGGCCCTCCTAGCAGCTTGCATGAACGTCACGAGCGGAAGAGGACTGAAGCTGCAGAACGTCACGAGCGATAGAGGCGGCGAGCTGCCGAACGTCGGGAGCGGGCGGAGGAACGTTAGCAGAGCGAGATCATCACCAGATTACAGGTGCTACATCAGAAAAGGCCAAGTCCACCCCAAGCCATTCAAGAGCCTTCTGAGACCGACCAGGACCCAAAGTTAAGGCGTAGGACTATTCCAAACAGGATAAGGTGGATCCCTGGACTCCAGTCTTGCTGCCTTTTTTTTTATTTTTTTTTTTATTTTTTCTTTTTTTTTTTTTTTTTTTTTTTTTTTTTTTTTTTTTTTTTTTTTTTTTTTTTTTTATATTTTTTTTTTTTATATTTTTTATAAATGTTTTCTTTTTTTTTTTTTTTTTTTTTTTTTTATTTTCGTTTTTTTTTATTTTATTTTTTTTTTTGTTTTTTATTTTTTATTTTTTTTTTTTTTTTTTTTTTTTTTTTTTTGTTTT
Organism: Phyllomedusa bahiana; assembly: GCA_025379985.1. Taxonomy (NCBI): domain Eukaryota; kingdom Metazoa; phylum Chordata; class Amphibia; order Anura; family Hylidae; genus Phyllomedusa; species Phyllomedusa bahiana. The sequence goes on along the minus strand of JAODAL010027100.1, from coordinate 6,269 downwards.
TTTTTTTTTTTTTTTTTTTTTGTTTTTTTTTTTTTTTTTTTTTTTTTTTTTTTTTTTTTTTTTTTTTTTTTTTTTTTTTTTTTTTTGTGTTTTTTTTATTTTTTCTTCAAAAAATTTGCCACCGTCACCATGTTTCCTGAGGACCAGTGGGATCCGGTTTCTAACTCCTCTTCTCAGAAGTAAAGGAGCCTGGATGATCTTCGGGACCTGCCCAGCGATGCCCCCTGACCAACGAGGAAGTCAAGCAGGCTTTGATCGGCAGTACAGACCTCACTCTGAGATGAACAGGAAAAAGCTTCCGGAGTTTGCAGCGGGTTCCTACAGACAGCTGGGCCGACCACATGCGGGCCCTCCAGAGAGCAGTCCTACTACAGTGGACCTCGGGTTAAAGATCACCACGTCCAGCAGCTGAAAGGACTCAATAGCCCGAACGAAGCATATTTGGTGTAACCTGTCCATAGGACGACTCCAGCATCACCTCGTGGACCGGAAACCGAGGGGGCCACCTGCCACAGCAAACCGTCGCGAGCAGAATATGCAACAATCGGCACACCGGAGCAGGAAGCACACCACGGAGAGGGGTGTAAGATGCCTGCATTTTCTTTTACCCCTAAGCCCAGGGGGCCTCCAGCCCCATGCTTTCCACATCTGTGGGGGAACCCCGACTCTGTCACCATTGTCAAACAAGCCGGGGACATTTCCAAGGCCGCCTGTCCCCGCCGCGCCAAAGGGCCTGTCCCAGTTCCCCTTTTTCCAAGGCCCACCAATGTTGTGGGTGGGGGTGGGGGAAGGCCCCTTGGATAGAACAACCAGCCCAGTCACCGTAGAGGCCAGGCTGTGCCATGGACTCTTGGACACCCCGCGGGAATACAGTGGTCGGCCTATAGCTGGTGTCTCCAAAGGACCATGATACCCTTGAAAGAACGCGCTGTCACCGGAAATTGCTGCTGTTGTGCTGCGCTAGTGCCATTTGCAAGGGTGTATTTAGGACTGGGTGCCGGGCAGGGAATGCAGGAGAGGGGGTATTCTTCGAACATTCCAGCAGTATTTTGTTAGGGACAGACTTGGGGCGCTGGTAGCCGTTTTGAGCCATGAAGCCCCAAGGTCCGCTCCCCCCAAATGTGATTTTCATCCAACCATGTTAATATATGGTGGACCAAGAGGTTAACCAGCATACTGAGGGAGTATGGGGGTGGATAAATATGGTGTGTTCCTTCTCCACCCTGTGGAGAGAGATAAAGGTTCAGCGGTTTCAATAGGGCACCAGGATGTTTACCAGCAAGACCTGCTGGGATTTAGTTGCCTCCTTGTGTGGCATCAAGGGGACAAATAGCAGGGGGCAGTACAGATGTGAGTGGGGGAGCATGCATGTGATGCAGGCTCCCAGAAAGGCCAAGGGCAAGAGTCTCCCCAAAGCCAGGCAGACATGGGGCAGACACCGCAGTGGGGGAGCATGAATTGTAGAGGCAGGGCTCCTAGGAAAGGCCACAAGCAGGCGGGTCGACCCCACAAACAGGATGTCGGAGGGCCAGGTTAGTGCCAAGCAGACAGGCAACTTATATAGACGCCGAGGGGGGAGGAGCCCCATCAGCAGGTGCAGCGGCCCGTGGCCCGACAGTACACCTCCCTCGGACTTCAGGTTAAGAGCCAGGTAGGTGAGCGGCCAGGAGATAGGGTCCCATGGAACCGACAAATTACCTGGCGAGTCTCATCCATTTCTGGCCATGACTAGTCGAGAGTTTCAGGCAGCGTTAGCGCTGACGACGAAGCCTGAAAGCTCTCAGGAGCAGGCGGCACATCCACCTTGGACTCGGACTCCGCGCGGTTGGTCTGGGACAAGGTCGTCAGTACCACGTGACGGTCACGAATACCGTGATTCACCCGGAGGCGTGGCCCAGGAACCGACGTGTTTTGGTGGAACCAAATCCCCCCTATCCATTCAGGCGGAGGTTGGTTGCTGGTTGTGCACGAGAATTCCAATGGCCGGACACCTAGGGGATCACCAAGACAAAGGAAAGGCCTGTCCCAGCATTTCAACTGGCCAAAGAGGGACTTAATGTGGCTGCCTACTGCCGTTCTTAAGCGGACACCGTCAGAGGGTGGGGGAAGCGGGGCCGAGGCCTAAAGCCCCCCACTGGTACCTCTGCCAATCATAGACAGCCTTACATTAGGGTGGCTGGAGGATTAATTGGACCGCTCATCATACCATTCCCAGCAGCTCCGGAAACGCTTCTTACTGAAGGTAGTAGACTACAACCACTCGGTAACCCGGAAGCGTAGCCCTTGTCGTCCATCTGGCTGACAAGATAGCCACCGGTCAGTACTGGAGATTTTCTCTCAGAGTGAGCTTTCCTTTAGTAAATGCTCACTGACCGGGGTCCCAGTTCATGTCGCAGTTAATGGAGTGCCCTTGTGCAAGCTGAAAGCAGTGGTTCAACATCTGGTGGCCAGCCCATACCACTTACAGACAAATGGGCCAGTGTGAACGGTTTCAAAGGCACCGCTTAAGCAGATGCCTAAGGATGTTGTCGACACCCACGAGCGCGACATGGAGCGGTACCTCCCACACCAACTATTTAGCCTACTGGGAAAGTTTCCACAGGCCTCAACGGGATTCACTCCTTCGAGCTCCTGTATGTGCAAGACGTGTAATGAGGGCCCCTGGCTCGTGTTGAAGGAGGCGTGGGGAAGGAGACTTAAGCAACCCCTGATGTGTCCGGTCATTGAGTATGAGTTTGTGCGCTTCCTTCCTTGAACAAAAAGCAGGCCTTGACAACAGCAGAGCTGAGAAAATGGGCCCAGTGCCCGAACCAGAAGCAGTGGAATGACCAAACGCTTGTGAGAGGACCTTACCAGTGGGTCAGAAAGTGTGGGGTCCTGGTCCCCGAACCACAGAAGCCAGGTAAGGGCCCAAATGTCATGCACCAGCAACCTCAAAGCAGTCACGTACCTGGTCAACCCTGGACATACCGGGGAAGGCGGGAAGGCCTACCACGTGGAACATATGAAGGCGCATCATGAGCGGACAGGCATGTGCCCTTCCCGATGTGCAAACGCAGCCCGAGGTAGGATGAGATGGATGAAACCTCATGTGATATTCTTTGCCCCCGGTCATACCATAGCTGATGTGGAAGATTTGTGGACGAGCACCCTGGAGACCAACGGTCCCCAGCTGAGTGGCAACTCTCCAACGCCTCCGGTCAATGTTCCACTAACGAGCCTGGAAAGGACAAGTCAGCCGTCCAATCACGTGGACACACCGTGCGTATCACCATCCCTAAACCGGCGTTTAGCAAATCTGAACATCCCCCGAAGTGCAGCAGCACACTCGTGAGGATAGTTGACTAGATGCTGAAGCTGGGGGTCATCCAGGCTCCAACAGTTGCCTTGCCTCGACTGTAGTCCTCGTTCCCCAAGAAGGACCCCCGGACCACCCATTCTGCGTGGGGGAAACTACAGGGTCTCAACGCTGCACGGTCACCGATGCGTAAAACCCAATGCCACTGCATCGATGACCAGCTCGATCATTTGGTCGGGGCCTAGTACCTGACCATCATGGATCTGAGCCGGGGGATATGGCAGCTTCCCCTGACCCGTGAGGTGCCAAGGGAACGCTCTGGCCTTTATCACCCATTCGCACTGCTAATAGTCCACCGACATGCCGGTCGGCTGAAAATGCCCCTGCCCACTTTATCAGAGCGGATGGTCATCACGCTGCTCAAGGACTGAAGGGTATGCGTGCCGGGTACCTGGATGACAGTAGCCGTTTTTCAGTCCCACATGGGAGGATCACCCCCAGCACCTGAAGCAGGTGGCATCGGGCGAGTCCGCCAGGCAAGCTTGACCGTCAAGCCGGAAAAGTGCCAGCTGACATGAGTTTGAGTCCCACTACCTGGGGCACCCGTGAGTAGGTGGGGGGGCCTTGAAGCCAAGTCTGGAAAAGAGGCTGCCATCCGCATCCCTGGCCCACCTCCAGGACACAATAAAGCAGGTGATTTCCTTCTGGGCACCGCTGGTGGTACGTATAGGTAGTTTGTTTCCACCCTAATAATAGCCTGGGCAAGCCCCCTGACAGACCTCAACCCCAGAAGAGGTGCCCATCCGCAGTTCGATAGGTGAAGCAACGACTGCGAGACGGCCCCCCCTTCCAGGCCCCTTCAAGGTCTCCTTGTCCAGCTTCCCGCATGCTAAAAAGCTGCCGACTTCACCTGGCAGTTATAGTACAAACCGACCGCCAGTGACTTTTGGACACGGTGCAGTGCTCACCAGGTGGAACACAAAACGGGACAACGCACATCTGCCGGTTTTATGTGCCTGAGCTGGAACTTCTGCCCGAGAGAATTGGCCTTTTCCACCATGGAGAAAAGAATCCTGGCGATAGTGTGGGCCCTGCAGCGGCTGCAGCCTACCTATAAAACGGCATCATTTCATTGTGGAGTGACCACAGCCTCTGAGTCTTGTTACAACGCGGTCCTCTGGAACCATGGAGGTTGCTACGCTGGAGCCTGGCGTTCCCAACAGTTTCAACCTTTGACCAATTCGCCACCGGAAGGGCTAGAGCCATGGCACGCCCGATGGGTAGGTCCCGACAGGGGGAGGGGTCACCGGGCCGCCTGAGGAGTCACCGAGTGAGGTCTGGCATGCCCCCTAGCACGCTCAAAAGGGGGGAGGTGTGAGGGAAATTCACAATTCAGATCTATACAGATGGCCCCCAGCCCCCAGGAAAGCTCCATTTACACGTTAATCAGCACAGCCAAGACCCATTGTAAATGCTCTTTTCTCGATAACGCCAACACGGCAGAGACATTGGACACTCAAAAAAACTCGTCATTTCCATTAATATGTATCACTGAACAAATGTGCTCTCTCCAACCCAAGGCTACAAGGGCTTGAGGAAACCGACCCACGCCGACACTTCTTTCTCCGAATATTTCATATAGATTTATAGGTGATCCACTCATGAACTATTTCCAATGGCGAGTTCATATCTATAAAATAATGGAAACTCCCCGCACACATACCACCCTCCCCCTCCCGGGTTTCCTGGGCCGATGGGGGACGAGATATCCAGAACTGGACCTAGAGTCCATAAATAGGGTGTGTCTGATACCCGGCTGAGGTAGGGTCCAGCCGGTTTCTGATGTGGCTTACCAAGCCTCGGTTCAGTAGCCAATGCCCCACCTCGCGTTAAGGTCCATTTTATTATTATTAATTATTAAGAGTATTTGTAGAGCGCCATTGAATCCAGGGCGCTGTACATTCGGGGTTTACATACATTACATAAATCAAACGAGTACAATGATAAGTGAATAATGACAATTGCCACGACAGAGGGAGAGAGGACCCTACCAACGCTAGGGGGCTTACAATCTACAAGGAGTGGGGAAAGAGACAGGAGAGAGGGGCAGACATGTAAGTGGGGGTTGGAGGAAGTAGTGACAAGTTTAGTTGAGGTTGTAGCAAGCTGAAGAATGGGTCCATTGTTTGTTTTCTGTCAAAATATGCATGGCCAGCATATGGGAGGAGTTCATAGACCGTCCCAGGAGTGTGTGGGGGCGTGTAGGGGGCTTCCACGTGGGCTGTCCCCTCAACAACCGTTGATCCATGGAGGGGGGTACCTAAGAGCATTTCCAGGAGCATCCCCACGCAGACGCCAGGCCACATACGCCCCCCAAGTGGGCCGAAGTAACTTTTACCCATTTTAAACTGCCTTATTGATCTGTAACCCATACTTGTATGTGCACCTCTGACTCTTACCGTAAATTATTATCCTTTTGTGTATATATTGTCTAGTCGGTGCCTCCATGGCTAATTTTTTAAATCTATAAACTTTAATCTGATTAGTCTGTCATGATCATCCGGCCTCACAAACCGCCTAGCATTCTGTCTATAATATAAAGCTACCCAAAGGTTTGGTTTCCTGGCCATTACTAATACGTAACCCGGAACCGGGTCGTTATAACCAAACGAGAGTGAACCTGTGGCATCTTAGTTTGTCCCCTGGGCCCGTGTGACCGGGGTTTAACAGTGGAAACGTATCTGGGCTTGACCTTGATGCCCCACTAGGGGGCAGCCAATGTCGAGATACACCTCAAGACAGGCGGCTTGATCCCCCGAGTGGGCCGTCGGCAGGGCTTTTTCCATGACAAAATTCCCTAATTGACTCCAACTAAAAATCTGTTTTGCTGAGTTTTTTACACAAAAAGTAGACATAAAACTGCTCTAAAAAACTCACATGTGAAACCACCCCATAAACTTCACTTATGCAG
>JAODAL010027099.1:0-55516 GCA_025379985.1 Phyllomedusa bahiana | reverse complement strand
AAAAAATCACAGCTTTTCTCAAATCCCTCAAATAAAAACAAAATTGCGGGGTTAAAATTTAACAAAAGGGGGCTATCAACAAAGTGGCCTGCCCCAAAAAGGAAAAAAACACTTATTAAAATGATACGGATAATAAAAGGTTTTTTTTTGGGACCATCAATTCACTGTGGTGACACAAAATTGCTGATTCAAATTTAACTGAAAAGGTAGCTCTATCAACAATGCTTGGCCTGCCAAAGTGAAAAAAACACTTATCTGAAATGTATACGGATAATAAAAGGTATTTTTTGGCCCCTATCAATTTCACCTGTGGTGACTACAAATTGCTAAATTCAAATTTAACTGCAAGTGGCTCTATCAACATAGCTGGACTGGGCAAATTGAAAAAAACACCTATCTGAAATGTATACGGATAATTAAATGTGGAGTTTTCCCACCTAACAAATAGACCTGCAGTTACTAGAAAAGATCTGTATCCTAATATAAGGCAATGCAATGTCTAAACAAAGTTTTGGCTGTACAATATCCAGTATCCTTTATAGAGCTTGTCTGTGTTCGCCCGCGGGCCCCCCCCCCCCCCGCTCCCCACTGTGACTTTACAGCGGTAGATGCTCCTTTAAAATTCTCTGCCTAACTACCTAAAATCTGCAAATCTCTGATCTAACTAACTTCTAAGGATCACAGCTAAAAGTAGAGCTGTCTCTGTGAAAAAATAGAATAATTTCGCTGAGCTGTTTGGACACAGGCAGAGCGCACGTCCTACTGCTATGAGACGCTGACACACACTGATCATGAACAGGAAGGGCTGTTCTATGTAAAACGAGGTCATGTGATTTTTCCAGCCAATCGCAATCATACACATCCCAGTCATGACGTCGCACACACATCTCACCCTGCTCTATTCTGTAAGCTGATTTGCTGGCCGCCAAAATGACAGGAAGCGCCGAAAATGGCGCGATATTAATAGATTATGCACAGATTTTAACCTAAATTATCGCGTGATCTAAAAAATCCGATCAACGTAAATACCGTGCCGATTTAAACTTTGTCGATATTAATCGCTCAACACTATAGATGACCCTAGGTAGCCAAACAGCCAGTCGATTTTAGTGAAAATCTTAAGGTCAGCATTCAATAATGCTATGGGTCTGTAGTTTGAGGTCTCTAAGGGATCTTTTTCTGGCTTGGGTATAAGAGTGATCTAAGAATGCAGGAAGGACGAGGGAACTGTGGTGCCTTTCAAAATAGCATTATAAGGCCTCGTTCACACGGCTTTTTTCTGGCACGGATTGCAGCTATATTGTGCGCCGAACCGCGCTGAAATATGGCTGAAATCCGTCCCAGGCATTACGGTAATCCACAGTTCTCATAGAGAACTATGGATTCTTCTCACCTCCCCGCTCGGCGAAAACGCTGAGGGGGGAGAAAGGGACATGCACATTATCCCGGCGGGATAAGCACCATGAATAATAGCTGTCTATGGGGCTGGCGAGGTGCCGCCCCCCCCCCGCCCCGTACACACGCCGTAATTGCAGGTAAAATCCGTCCCGCAATTACGGCGTGTATAAGCCATCTGAACATCGCTTAAAGCTGCACTTGATAAGGGGATAACTCCTCTTTGAAGGCCTGATAATAAATCTAAGTTAGTCCATCAGGACCCGGCGCCTTACCATTAGGAAGTTGTTTCAAAACTTCCTCTATTTCCTGCACAGTAATGTCAGTGTTCAGGGAGTCCACCGCCTCCTTGGGAAAGGTTGGTAATTGGCACTTAGATAAGAGTGCATGAAACCTGAGGTCTCTCTCCTGCTGATCACTTGGAAGAGTATTCGGGAGGGAGTATAGTTCAGAGAAATATTTATGAAAAATACTCGCAATGACTGTGGGGTCATAAGACACCTGACCATTCGGATTCCTTAATGCATGCGGGGTACGCTTACAAGTATCATTCCCGAGTTGCTTAGCTAAGAGCGTATGAGGCTTATTCCCCAATTCAAAATACCTCTGCCTAGAGTAGAGTTGTGTAGTAACTGCTTTGTTCTCCCAGTAGCCAAGGATCGTAGTTGTGCCCTAATTCCTACTATCTTTTGTAGAGTAGACTTAGTTGGATGACGTGCCAAGGCTCTCTCCAACCCTCTCAGTTGGGATCTAAGATTTTCTTCTTTTAAGCGCCTATCTTTTTTGAGTCTAGAACAAATGGAGATACTAGGCCCCGAATCACTGCTTTGTGTGCTTCCCACAATGTGAACAGAGAGGAGACTATGCCTTCATTAGTAGAAAAGTATTCCTTGATACAATTGCACAGCTCACCTCTCGTTTGTGTGTATTCTTGATAATACTCTCATTCAAACGCCAGTGACAATTACGAACTGGGGTTGCATCTGTTTTCATGGACAAAACCACAGGTGCATGGTCCGACAACGTGATGGGACCCAACTTCGCATCTACCATGCTCCTTAGCGCCGGGGTATTACCAAGGAAATAGTCAATCAGTGAATGTGAGGCGTGGGGTGATGAGTAAAAGGAGAAAGCACGCTCCCCTGGATGAGCAATCCTCCAGAAATCATAGAATGATTGTTGCCTAATCAATTTCCTAAACTCTCTAGATGTACCCTTATGAGAAGAATCTCGGGTTGCGGTGGCCACTAACAGTCGATTTTAATGTAACCTTCTCTGAAACAATGGACCACCTCCAATGACCATCATAGAGGGGGGGAGGCGTGTCAGTCTATCAAAGACTTTAAGAAACTCAATTTGTGAAGTGTTAGGCCCGGTTCACACGGCTTATTCAAGCCGTTATTGCGGGACGGATTTTGCCCGCAATTACGGCTTGAGTAAGGGGCAGCGGCTCGCCGGCCCCATAGACTTTCATTATTCACAGCATGTATCCCGCCGGGATAATGAACATGTCACTTTCTCCCCGCCCGGCGTATTCGCCGAGCGGGGAGGAGAGACGGAATCCATAGTTCTCTATGAGAAATGTGAATTACCGTAATGGCTGGGACGGATTCCAGCCGTATTGCAGCGCAGTACAGCGCACAATATGGCTGCAATCCATCCCTGCAATAATCCGTGTGAACGGCCCTTTAGGTGCACACAAATTACACAGGGTGGTAAGTACTCCGTGATAAGTGCCATGTAAAATTACATATCTACCTTGGTTATCAATATACACTTTTTCCACCATGAAGGGACAAGAGTGGGATGTCTTTTGTGATGACATATAAACCTGTGGCTATAACCTTTTAGCCAACACCAAATTCCCTTTCCTGCACAAACGCTATCTCAGCATGGCGTGATTTCAACTCGGTAAGCAAAAGCTTCCTTTTGACCTTCAAATTCAACCCCATAACATTTAACGAAACCCAATTAGCCATTAGGATCTAAAAGTTGGTGAACTATCATTGTCTGCTCGTACCAGAGACATATGTACAGTACCATCGTACCAGCAAACACAAAATACAATATTGAAGCTTCCAATGTGCAATCACGAAAACACACCAGGTCATATAGGCCTTAGGTAGGGTAACTTGAACCTGAAAACAAATTATAACAAAGGAAAGCTCCCAGACATACCATGGAAGACCAAGGCATAGGAGCCAAAACCAAATCGTAACTACTCCAACTAAAACTTCAAATAATTGAGGCTCTATTTCTTCATTTTTATGCAGAGAAGAAACTTGACAATAAGGCAATTATAAACTTCCATTTGCATTCCCAACAATGAGGAAATCCAGTCCAACTGAAGACTTAGGAAGGAACAGGTAGACCAGGACCTCAAGACTTCGGAGGGGAGCTTCCGGATGATGGCGATTTCTGTAGTCCAGACAATCTTCGGTGATTTTTCCAGATTTTAAGTCCATAATGATGAAATATACCAGCATTTTTTCAGGGGTGAAAAAAGTATTTAGTCAGCCACCAATTGTGCAAGTTCTCCCACTTAAAAAGCTGAGAGGCCTGTAATTGACATCATAGGTCGACCTCAACTATCAGAGACAAAATGATTAAACAAATCCCGAAAATCTCATTGTCTGATTTGGAAAGAATTTATTTGCAAATTATGGTAGAAAATAAGTATTTGGTCAATAACAAAAGTTCCTCTCAATACTTTGTTCTATATACTTTGTTGGCAATGACAGAGGTCAAACCTTTTCTGTAAGTCTTCACAAGGTTGGCACACACTGTTGCTGGTATGTTGGCCCATTCCGCCATGCAGATCTCCTCTACAGCAGTGATGTTTGGGGCTGTCGCTGGGCAACACAGATTTTCAACCACCTCCAGAGGTTTTCTATCGGGTTGAGATCTGGAGACTGGCTAGGCCACTCCAGGAACTTGAAATGCTTCTTATGAAGCCACTCCTTCGTTGCCCTGGTGGTGTGCTTGGGATCATTGTCATGCTGAAAGACCCAGCCACGTTTCATCTTCAATGTCCTTGCTGATGGAAGGAGGTGTGCACTCAAAATCTCATGATACATGGCCCCAGTCATTCTTTCATGAACACGGATCAGTCGTCCTGGTCCCTTTGCAGAGAAACAGCCCTAAAGCATGATGTTGCCCCCCCTCCCATGCTTCACAGTAGGTCTGGTGTTCTTTGGATGCAACTTAGCCTTCTCTCTACTCCAAATATGACAAGTTGTGTTTCTACCAAACAGTTGTACTTTGGTTTCATCTGACCATATGACATTCTCCCAATACTCTACTGGGTCATCCAAATGCTCTCTAGCAAACTTCAGATGGGCCCGGACATGTACTGACTTTAACAGGGGGACACGTCTGGCACTGCAGGATCTGAGTCCCTGGAGGTGAAGTGTGTTACTGATGGTAGCCTTTGTTACGTTGGTCCCAGCTCGATGCAGGTCATTCACTAGGTCGCCCCGTGTGGTTCTGGGATTTTTGCTTATCATTCTTGTGATCATTGTGACCCCACGGGGTGAGATCTTGCTGGAGACCCAGATGGAGGGAGATTATCAGTGGTCTTGTATGTCTTCCATTTTCTAATTATTGCTCCCACAGTTGATTTCTTCACACCAAGCTGCTTGCCTATTGCAGTTTAAGTTTCCCAGCCTGGGGCAGGGCTACAATTTTGTTTGTGGTGTCCTTCGACAGCTCTTTGGTCTCCACCATAGTGGAGTTTGGAGCGTGACTGTTTGATTTTGTGGCACATAGTAACTTGCAGGAGCCCCATTTCACTTTTGGCACCAAGAACAAGAACTGGAACTTATGCCTCTGCTTGCAAGCTTTGTACATGTGCTATATATGGTGGCAGCAAGAACATCCCAACAGGGAACATGGAGGTTCAGGTGGCAGGGGCGAAGTTATAGAGGGGGCAGCACTAGCAGCTGCTACGGGGCTCTGTATCCTGAGGAGGCCCAAAAGCCCCTTTGACACAGAAGACACCGTTATTGGAAATGGCACACAGTAATAATGGGGGGGCACCATTTCACTTTTTGCACCAGGGTCCAAGAACTCGAACTTACACCTCTGCAGGCTGGATTAGATTAGAGGGCAGTACCACTGGTGGCAGCGAGAACATGGCAATGGAGAACATGGAGGTTCTGGTTCAACAAGATTAGGCAATGGGAAACATCGAGGTTCCGGTTCGACAAGATTAGGCAATGGGGAACAGCAAGGTTGCGGTTCAACTAGATTAGGCGGTAGTACCATTGGTGGCAGCGAGAACATGGCGATGGGGAACAGCGAGGTTCCATTTTGACAAGATTAGGCGGTAGTACAATTGGTAGCAGCAAGAACATGGCAGTGGGAGACCTATAAAGAGGTGTGGAGAAACTAATTGCCATCCCGAATAGTAAACTGGATACGTTGAACAACTTAGTTAAGAAAATTGGGCTCTAAGAGTGACCAAACAAAATTGAGAGACTAAAATACTAAATTAATTTCAATGCCTAACTGAAAAGGTGAGGAGGAGAACAGCTTGCAAGCAGGGACGTAGCTATAGCAGGTGCTGCAGACTAGATTACATGGCAGTACCATGACAGATAAAATGGCAGTTCTCATGGCAGCGAGAATATGGAAGTGGGGAACCTCTATAGGTTGGGATAAGCTGTAATAACCATCAATAACCGTAAACTTGATACGTAGAATAACATATTAAAAAAAAAAAATTGGCTCTAAGAGTGACAGAAAAAATTGAGAGACTAAAATACTAAATTCCTTTCAATGGCTAACTGAAAAGATGAGTTATGTTAGTGATATGACCCCACCAGCTGTGCTGAATGTGCGTTCCGAGATAACGCTGGCTGCTGATGTAACGCCTTTGACCGGGCTTTCCAGTTCATGTGTCTGTAGTGAGATGGACTTTGGTGGACAGAGATGCAGCCAATGCGATGGAGATCTTTTCTGCAACGGGGTGGGCCAGGGCCGGGCCAGAGTTTCTGGCAAAGAAATGCCTGCTTGGCCTCTGATCTTGGGGGTGTGCCAGGGCCATGACGTGGCAGAACCCATCTGTGCCCACCAGGTGGAAAGACAATATTTCCAAGGCTAGCGGCCTGGAAATGCCAACTTTTAGGTTTTTTGCTTTGGGATGGTTGGGGTAAAAGTGTTTATGCTCCCTCACCTGGTACACAGAAGGCTGGCTGCTGTACGGCATCTAATCTTGTCGAACTGGAACCTCCATGTTCCCCATTGCCATGTTCACGCTGTCACCAATGCTACTGCCGCCTAATGTAGTGAAACCGGAACCTCACTGTTCCCCATTGTTATATTCTCACTGACAACAATGCCACTGCCGTTTAATCTAGTCCAGACTGCAGAGGCATAAGTTTAAGTTCTTGGGCCCTCGTGCAAAGAGTGAAATGGGGATCCTGCCAGTTACCATGTGCCATTTCCAATACTGGTGTCTTCTTATGTGTCAAAGGGGTCTGTAGCAGCTGCTACCACTGCACCTCCTATAGCTACACCCCTGCTTGCAAGCTGTCCTCATGTTTTCAGTTAGCAATTGAAAGGAATGAAGGATTTTAACCTGTGAATTTTTTTCTGTGACTCTTAAAGCCATATTTTCTTCACTAAGTTGTTCCACGTATCCAGTTTACTGTTCTGGAAGGTAATTACAGCTTCTCCTCACCTGTTTCGGTATAAAAATTAACCAGAACATCTTCTCCCATAGACTTTAATGGGGTTCGAGGTTCAAATTCGAACCAAACTTCTCAAAGTTTGTGGTTCGACTAGAAATTTTTAGGGTTCGCTCATCGCTAGTTGTGGCCAAAAAGTTAGATTTTGGTCTCCTCACTCCAAATGACCTTGTTCCAGAAGTTTTGAGGCTCGTCTATGTGCTGGTTGGTGTATTGTAGGCGAGATACTTTGTGGCATTTGAGCAGTAATTACTTTCTTCTGGCGACTTGACCATGCAGCCCATTCTTCTTCAGGTGCCTCCTTATTATGCACCTTAAAGCAGCCACACTGCTAGTTTTCAGAGAGTCCTGGATTTCAGCCGATGTTATTTGTGGGTATTTCTTTGCATCCCAAATTTTTTTTTCCCTGGCGTTGGGGCCTTAAATGTTAGGTTGGTCTAACTAAACCGGGGTTTTGGTTGTCACGGGAGCCTTGATTTTCCCTTTTGTTAATCAATTTTTGGACATGCTGCCCATGATCAACCCTTGGGATCTTTTTGTTTTCCTTTTCCGTTATATACAGTTAACCCCTTTTCACATAAAATTCGTTGAAAATTTTTTTTGCTTTCCCCCTGACTCACAATCCAGACAGTCAGTGGTGTGGAAAGAAAACAGAGTTGGTTTCCCACAAATCACTAAACCCTTTTTTTAAACATAAAATGATACAAGAAAAAAGGTCATAGGTGGGGTGTTCCTTTTAGTCGCCTTTTAAAACCCCAATTTTTGTAAATTCCCTTTTGCATGTTACCCGGCCAAAGCCCACCAGGGTTTTTTTGGGAACTTTTGATCGGGGTCATTTAAAATTTTTTTGGCATAAAAATGATTTAAAAGGGGGAAAAAACACATTATTTTGACAAAAAAATGGTTACCCGACCAAAAACTGGGGCTTTTTTGTTTTCCCATATTCTCTGGAAAAAAAGCCAAGAAAGTAAAAATTCTGCCGGGGTCTGGAAACTTTTGAGCACAACTCTGTGTATTCATTGTCTACTAAATGTTTACCACTCAGTCTATTAGAAGCATCATTCCTCTCCTTGTTCAAGTCATGGTCTGTGAAATATTATACAGATAGTCATTAACTCGGTCATAACACAAAGAATCCTTAACTCGTTTATTGGGATCGGGGTTTTCCCAAAAAGTGGGGTTATTTCACGGGGCCCTTTGGAGTTAAAAGGGAAAACCACCCCCCACAAGGGGACCATATCATTGGGGACAATTATATTTGTATCAAAATTAGTCAATCCAAGGACAGGGATAATTAAATATGCCCGGGCTGTTTTTTTTCCACTTTCACCACCCAGTCAGGACAGTTAATTCCCCTTTGGGCTGATGTGCAGTTTGGAGACCTGAGCTGGCTGGGCAGATTATAAAATACGATTTCAATGGGAAATCAGTGTTCACAGTTTGGGCCAATCATCAACTGAGCTGCTTTCTATTTCTTCTGTGCCCCAAGACCTGAACATAATCTACTAAACCATTAGGTAATTTTCTAAGCTCTTCTCCCCGATAGGCTCAATGCACACTGCGTTACTTTAAACAGATGACTGTTCAGTCCTGACGGAAGGGGGAACGGATGTGTTAACGTGTTCATTGACTCATGTAGGTGGATGGATGTGTAACGTGCATTGACAGGGTCCGTTTTTACACTTTCCGTTAAATATGTATTTAATTTTAAAAGGTGGAGGACGCCGGGCATGGCGCTTTTTCAAGTTTAATGAAAAACGTATATGTTAAATCGTAAAAAAAAAAAAAAAAGTGTAATGTATGTCAATGGAAAACAGATCCTAGTGTTTGTGCCCATGTTGCAAACGTATGCATTTGTATCAGTCAAAATATATAAAACAAAGCTACCCAATCAAATTGCAGGGAAAAACGGGTGACGGCCAATAGAAAAGCTAGGAAAAAAAATAGAAAAAACCCAGATGTCAAACGTCTGCTCCAAACAGTGCACGTGTGACATATGTTTAATGTATACCTTATAACGTATATGTTTTGATGGATGGTCAAATGCAGTGTGCACCTAGCCGTAGGATCGTGCTGTGCTACCACTTGCTTTTTTGGACTTGGCCAGCAGCTGTGCTTGTGGGGGGGAAGAGTCATGTGTATCGGTGCCTTCAGCGGGTAACAGTTTAATGCGTTGACTACCAACAGGCACAGCTGCTCTGCATTCACCTGACTACAGGAACTATTTAACCCTGGCATTGGTTTACCTTGCTATTGCACATCCTGAATTGCACTGTGTTGTTAGCCAGCCTTGTTCCTGTACTCCTGCCTTGCTTCTCCAGTCTGTGTTCCCTGCCTGGTCAGGACTCCTGCTTCTCTACTACTTCAAGTCCTGCTAGTCCCTGTAGTCCTGTTGCCTCTGTTTATTCTGTGCTCCGTTCATAGGCTCCTGTTATATCCTCCTATTTGGACTCTGTTGCACACCACCCCTACTGCAGTGACCGTGAACTGTTATCTTTCTCCCTAAGGGCTTGTCCCCACGGCAAATGTTTTCCGCCAGACTGATTTTGGTTTTGAAAGCCGTCTGTAAACCGGGTTTCAACCTTTTAAACGGACCTTAATGGAAAATCCATGTAGCGGTCCATACTGCTCGGATTTCTCGTTCCGGAAGGTTTGATACACTGCCGAGGGGGTGGTCGGAAGAAAAACAAGGAAACATTCATTCTTCCGATAAGTTTTTGGGCAGAACATGAACATGTCGGTGCGAAGGGGAAGGACTTGATCCACAAACCCCGGATAAAAGCTGCCCCCTGCGCGCCAAATACAGAGCGAATACCGGTCGGGACTTCCTGACCGGTATTTGTCCTGTGCCGTGTAAGTGGCCCCTAAGGATCCACTCCTTTATAGAGACGTTTTCATGGACTGTCTGCATTTCTCTGTAAATTTCATCTGTGCTTATATAAAGTCCTTTGAAAATATTTTAACCGTAATTGCATATATGTGTCACCTTATTGTACCTTTGTACTCATGCAAGCAGTGGAACCTTTTTCTATTAAAATTCAAAAGTTGAATAAGGTCGGTCCTCGTTTGCTCTAAGAATCCAAAGCCCTGATGACTGCTGGAGAGCAGTGTGTGACTATAGTGTCTTCACCCTGCAAGTGCTGTTTGCAGATATTGTCTTTCCTCCAATTTGATTATTGAAGGAAGGTGGTGGCAGCGGAAATTGTGGGGCTCATGGACGGTGATAGGGTGGGATTCACGCTCAATTTGAGAGGTGAGTATAAATAAGGCTGAGTGGAGCTAAATCAACTCCTTTACAGTGGCCCCCACGTCACGCGCTCATGAGTGTACGTGACAGCCTGAATATACACATCAGAAGCCCCCGAATAGCAAATGACCCCTCAGCAAGGTTACTTTATCCCAGCACATTAACTCGGTCTTATTACCACAGCACATAATACTTTTCCACAACACAACAGACTGGAAGACAAACGGGAGGACAAAACCAATCTCTGAGAAAGCTCATTACCTCTATTCACTAGACTACTCTCCGTACATCACTGCAGAGCAGCATATGATTCTGTAAGGGGATGTTCACATGGAGGTTTCTTAGACGTGTGTTTGGATCCATGTTTTGGACCCTGTCACGTCAATTCTTGATCCGTTTTGATGCAGCAGACGCCCTATTTAAAACTTTAGGATACGATCCTGCTTCAGCCAAAGAACATGCAGCTCACTATGGGTGCATGCTGGATGTGGATTACGCATCGCCTTTGAATACGTTTTTTGGATCCACCATGTGAACGTACTATTAAGGGCCGATCACACGGCTTATTGCAGGGATGGATTTCAGCCGTATTGCGCGACGTACTGCAGCTGCAATACGGCTGGAATCCGTCTCAGTCATTCGGTATCCACAGGTTCTCATAGAGAACTATGGTTTCCGTCTCCTCTCCGCCGCTCAGCACAATACGGAGAGCGTGGGGGGGAGAAAGTGACATTCATTATCCCGGCGGGATACGTGCCGGGAATAATGAAAGTCTATGGGGCCGGCAGGCCGCGCACCGCCCCTTACTCTAGCCGTAATTGCGGGCGAAATGCGTCCCGCAATTACGGCTTGAATAAGCCGTGTGTACCGGGCCTCAGTGTGAAGCTGACAGCCGCTTCGAGAACCCGTCTTTGAGGTGGGAGTGATATGACTTTGCTCTGACCCGTTCAGCCTCCTTCAAATTCTGATTCTCACACATGAAGATGTGTATCAGATTCTGTCATTGACAAGCTCTCAATGACCCCAGTAGAGGTGTTAGAGGTGTATATTAGGGTGTGTATATAACAGGACAGGTTCTCAGTGTAATGACCCCTGTAGAGGTGTTAGAGGTGTTTATCAGGGTGTGTATATAACAGGACAGACTCTCAGCGTAATGACCCTTGTAGAGCTGTATATCAGGGTGTGTATATAACAGGACAGGCTCAGAGTGTAATGACCCCTGTAGAGGTATTAGAGGTATATATCAGGGTGTGTATATAACAGGACAGACTCTCAGTGTAATGACTCCTGTATAGGTGATAGGCTATGTTCACATGGCTTAACTGCGGGACGTAATTACGCCCCGCAGTTACGCCGTGTGGCCAGGGGCAGGGAGCGGGGGGCGGCCCTCGACCGGCCATAGAGAATCACTGCTAGCGGCGGTATACGCCGCTAGAAAAGTGACATCGTGAACATTATCTCCCCCCTCGGGCGTATTCGCCCCAGAGCGGGAGAGGGATCCGATACCATTGTTCTCTATGAGGAAATGTGGCATTACTGTTAGTGGCTACCACGGACGGATTTCAGCCCGTAATTGGCGCACTCCGGCGCGTAATTATGGACCGAATTATGTCCCGCAGATGGCCATGTGAACATGGCCTTAGAGGTGTATATCAGGATGTGTATATAACAGGACAGGTTCTCAGTGTAATGATCCCTGTAGCGGTGTTAGAGATGTATATCAGGGTGTGTATATAACACAGAGTTGCCAACTATTGAAATTGAAAAAGCAGGAGGTTGTAGAGGGTGGCGCGCGTAGTGCGCCGCGGCTAAAATTTGCATGGACAAACCCATCGTGTCGGTGTGCCACGTCCCTTCAAAAAGCCACACCCACTCCACCTAACTGCATAACGGCTTTGGAAGAAATTGCCAGGTAGTAGCCCCCCCCATAACCAGGTAGTGCCCCTTACAGGCAGGTAGATGCCCCCTTGTAGGCAAGTAGATGCCCCCTCTGTTGCCAGGTAGAGTCAAATTTGTAGCCAGGTAGATGCCCCCCTTTGTAGTCAGGTAGATGCCCCCCTTTGTTAGCCAGGTAGTGCCCCCTCTGTTGCCAGGTAGATGCTCCCATTGTTAGCCAGGTAGTGCCCCTCTGTTGCCAGTTAGATGCCCCATCGTTAGCCAGGTAGTGCCCCCTCTGTTGCCAGGTAGATGCCCCATTGTTAGCCAGGTAGATGCCCCCTCTGTTGTCAGGTAGTGCCCCCTCTGTTGCCAGGTAGTGCCCTCCCCCCCATTGTAGCCAGGTAGTTGCCCCCCTAAAGCTAATAAAAATAACATAAAAGTCACTTACCTCACCAGGCTCCTGCAGCGCGGCCAGGTCCGACCGACTCAGCGTCGCAGGGGAAGTGAGTGCAGCAGCGCGTCACTTCCCCTGCGCCGCTGACCTGTATGTATGGCGCGCACTGGCGCTGTACATACAGGGGGAGGAGGCAGGAGGGGAACGATCCCTCCTGCCTCCTCCCTGCACAGCGAGACTCTGGACGGGTGAGCGGCCGCTGCGGCCGCTTCACCCGCCTGTGGGGACGGACCGGCGGCGCCAGAGTAGTGCACCAGCGCTACTCTGGCGCCGCGGTCATTTAAAGAACCCCGCTGCCTGCTGGCGGCGGGAGGTTCGCCAACTCTGCCGGGATGGCGGGGTGGGACCCCAAATAGCGGGACCCCCCCGCCAAAAGCAGGAGAGTTGGCAAGTATGATATAACAGGACAGGTTCTCAGTGTATTGACCCCTGTAGAGGAGTACATCAGGGTCTGTATATAACAGTGACAGTCTCTCAGTGTAATGACCACTGTAGAGGTGTTAGAGCTGTCTATCAGGGTGTATAAAACAGGACAGGTTCTCAGTGTAATGACCCCTGTAGAGGTGTATATCAGGGTGTGTATATAACAGGACAGGCTCTCAGTGTAATGACCCCTGTAGAGGTGTTAGAGGTGTATATCAGGGTGTGTATATAACAGGACAGGTTCTCAGTGTAATGACCCCTGTAGAGGTGTATATCAGGGTGTGTATATAACAGGACAGGCTCTCAGTGTAATGACCCCTGTAGAGGTGTATATCAGGGTGTGTATATAACAGGACAGGCTCTCAGTGTAATGACCCCTGTAGAGGTGTTAGAGGTGTATATCAGGGTGTGTATATAACAGGACAGGCTCTCAGTGTAATGACCCCTGTAGAGGTGTATATCAGGGTGTGTATATAACAGGACAGGCTCTCAGTGTAATGACCACTGTAGAGGTGTTAGAGCTGTATATCAGGGTGTATATATAACAGGACAGGCTCTCAGTGTAATGACCCATGTAGCACTGATGAAGGTGTATATCAGGGTGTGTATATAACAGGACAGGCTCTCATTATATTGACCCCTCTAGAGGTGTATATCAGGGTGTGCATATAACAGGACAGGCTCTCAGTGTAATGTCCCCTCTAGAGGTGTATATCAGGGTGTGTATGTAACAGGACAGGTTCTCAGTGTAATGACCCCTGTAGAGGTGTATATCAGGGTGTGTATATAAGACCACAGGAATACATAATGACATTGACGCATGTTGGACGGAGCGCTGATGTGGTGTCCATGAAGCTACAGAAGTCTTAATTTTCCTTTTGTCTCTCTTATTCTTACATTGAGACCTACAAAGGTTTTTCTGTCGGATTTCATACAATTTTTGCAGACCTGAATTTCTGATTTGTAAATTTCCCTAATATTTGAATGACAAAAAGTATTAGAAAGGGGCAGAGGCCACGATGGGAACATTATTCTCCCAGGAGCAAATTTGTTTCATTCGGTTAACGAAAAATTGGCGTTACAAGGTCACCCGTTCCGGAGATTGTAATCTTAAGATCCAAAAACGATATTGATGTAAGATCAATCTCGCTCATGAATCTCAGACCAAAATTGTTGATGTTTAACTGTTCAACCAAAACTGGAAATTCATCATAGGTGCCATTCCAGATGACCAACACATCATCTATATAACGTGCCCATAGGGCAATCTTATCTGCATATAGAGGGGGCTCAGCACCGAAGACAATGGAGGTACAGCCGAGGTACAGATTAGCATAACATGAAGCACTAGGGCTGCCCATTGCTGTACCCCGTATCTGGTGGAAGACTTTACCAAATAAACAAAAAATAGTTCCTTGTGAAAGTAAATTTAAGAAGGTCAATCACAAATTTATTATCTGCCTCAAACTGAATCCCCCTATACTGCAAAAAAGAATCTACAGCCCTGAGGCCAGAACTGTGGGGTATTGGAGTGCATAAAGATCCAACATCAATACTGGCAAGATATGGTTTCTTCACTGATTGAGATTCCCTCAAGTGTTTCCCCAAAACTGGGATCCGACATAAAATGCCCAAAGCCTGTACAAATGGGGATGATCCTGTCAATATATTAACCCACGTTTTTGCCCCAAAAGTAGTTTGAGCGATTTTATCGACAAAGGTTTGAAATCGGGAAGGTTTTTATGGTGATCGAAATTTCCAGTCATGCGAAAATTAAGGTTAAAATCTGTGCATCATTTTTAAGAATTTCGCCTTTTTTTTTTCCCTTTTAATTTTTGCGGCCCGCAAATCAGTTACGGGGGGGAAAAGAGCAGGGGGAATGTGTTGCGGGGCGTCTACTGGGATGTGTATGGTTTTCGTTGGCGAAAAAACACTACCCCGTTTTTTCATAGAAAAGCTTTTTCCCTTTTAGCCCAGTGTTCTCAGCGTCTCATAGGGATAGGGCCGCGTTTGCCTTGGCCAAAAACAGCTCAGCGAAAATTTTCATTTCGAAAAGAGAAACCCCTTTCTATTAGTTTGATCCTTCCAATTTAGTTTCATTGGGGGTTTTAACATTTTTGTAGTTTGCAAGAATTTTTAAAAAAACACATTACCGCGTAAAAATTTAAGCGGGTTTTTGGGGGCGGGGGGGTGGGGGGGGGCCCGGCGGGCGAACACAGACAAGCTTATCTTTAAAAAAAAAACACGGATAAAGTTCACCAAGACTTAGTGAGACTTTTAAATGGAAATCTTTATTATTAACAGTTTGCTATTGAAGTATTTCCTGGATATTGGGCAGCCTATGAACTTATAATTTGGATAAACATCATTTTAGTAACTGCAGGTCTCTTTGTTAGCTGCAAAAACTCCCTTTTATTATCTGTATACATTGCAGATAGTGTGTTCAATTTTACCCTATTACAGCTGTGACTGTGGATATATCCACCTTGCATCTTAAATTACAAACCTGCAATCTTGTAGTCAGAAAGGTTGTTTGTTGCAAAAAATTACCGTTTGTTTCATACTCGAAAAACATCCAGTTACGTGTTTTTTGACTTTTTGCGCACCTCAGCATTGTTCATGACGCAGCATCTACGTAAAATCTTAATAACATGCAATTCTATATTCACCACAGGTTGATTGAAAGGTGCAAAAAAATTACCGTTTATTATATCAAAACATAACAGTTACGTGTTTTTTTGTACTTTTGCGCACCCAGCAATGTTCATTGACGCAGATCTACGTAAGCTTAAAACAGCAATTCTATATTCACCACAGGTGAATTGAAAGGTGCAAAAAATACAGTTTCGTATATCAAAAATAACAGTTAAGGGTTTTTTTTTACGTTTGCGCACCCAGCACTGTTCTTGAGCAGACATCTACGTAAATCTTAAAACATGCACTTTCTATATTCACCACAGGTGAATTGAAAGGTGCAAAAAATACAGTTTATTGATCAAAACATAACAGTTACGTGTTTTTTGACTTTTGCGCAACTCAGCATGTTCATTGTACGCAGCTCTAGAAATCTTAAAACAGCAATCTATATTCACAACAGTAGGGAAGTGAAAGGTGCAAAAAACTACTAGTGTTTATATCAAAACATAACAGATTACGTGGGGTTTTATATTTTTTTTGACTTTTTGCGCAATCGCCATGTTTCAATGACGCCAGCATCTACGTAAATCTTAAAAACAGCAATTTATATTCACCACAGGAGATTGAATGGTGCAAAATATACAGTTTTTTATATCAAACATAAAGTTAAGTGTTTTTTTACTTTTGCGCACCCAGCACTGATTCTTTGGACGCAGCAATCTACGTAAATCTTAAAACAGGCAATTCTATATGCCACCACAGGTGAATGAAGGTTGCAAAAAATAAGTTTATTATATCATAACATAAACAGTACGTGTTTTTGACTTTTGCGCACTCTAGCACGGTTCATTGAGCCAGGCATTCTAGTAAATCTTAAAACAGCAATTCTATATTCACCACAGGTGAATTGAAGGTGCAAAAAATACAGTTTATTATATCAAACATTAACACTTAGTGTTTTTTGACTTTTGCGCACCCAGCACTGTTCATTGACGCCAGCATCTACGTAAATCTTAAAACAGCAATTCTATATTCACCACAGGTGAATTGAAAGGTGCAAAAAAAATACCAGTTAATTATATAAAAAAGATAACAAAATTACGTGTGTTTTGGACTTTTGCCGTCCAGATTTGGTTGATTAGACACCTTTGCAGTTAAATTTGAATCCAGCAATTTTGTTTTGATTAGCGGGATTTCGAGATAGCTGTGATTTGCAGTTCTTTTAATAAGAGACTTTCCAAAAAAACTATTACCATACCTTCTCAATTTTTATATTTCTGAACATGGAGCGGAAATGCAGGTGGTAAGCGAGCAAAGAGGGGGGTTAGGTTAGCACATGGGGTAGAGTACGTGAGAAGGTGCTCCTTCCAGTGCTGGCGACAACACGCATGCCAGCGGATCGTCAGCAGAGTTGCAGGGACCGTCAGCCTGTCATCGCTGGGTCAGGGGCCTGTGGATCTAAGTAACGAACATCGTCGCCCAAGCTGTCCTTCAGTGGTTAATGCAAACCTGCATCTAGCAGTTCTTACCTCTCTCGTCCTCCAGTCACGGCCACAAATGTCGTCATCAGCATCATCAGCATCCGTCAACTTGAAGCAGCTCAAAGGTCAACTCGTGACCACCTATGTGGCTAATCCATTGTCTGAAGACCTCTTTGTGACAAAATGCAGGTTGGGGTCAGAAGGCCATGTTAAAAAGATCAAGAGATGATTTGTCTGCCTCTGACGCCAGTTACGATGCCATCAGAGAGGTGAAGGAAAAGAAGGTTTCAATCGGCGAAAATCCCGGGCGGTCGGCAACGCCTTGCAGTGCCCCTTGGCTTGTAGCCGCCAGCTTTGGATGCAGAAAGTCAGGACGACCAAGTCACCTGTGTTGATGTTGTTGATGATTACGACATTGCGGGAATCCATCCTGTCTTTCCGCAGCCAGAATTTTGCTTGCGAGCGCTTCATAGTGGACGAGGAGGAAGGACGATGGGGTAGTGTCAATACGGGTCCGCCACAAAAAGGGAGTGAGGGCGGGTCGCAGACATGGTCCGTGATATGATTCAGCCGCCACGGTCAGCGCACAACCCCGCTCCTCGTTATCACCGTCAAAAAGGGCCAGGACCTCTCAAGCCTGGGCCTTCTTTGAGGCAAGCCTCTGTTTCACCAGCGTTGTCATATGCCGACTTTGCCGTAAACGAGTAAGTGGGCAAGAACCTTAAGTGGGTAACCACCACCAAACATGTCTAGTCAAATTGCAGCCGATGCATGAGTTGTAATGGAGGGAACATTTGCAAAAAAGGCCCATACCGAAGCCGAGCCTCCAACCACGGTCACACCCTCTGTTCCGCCTCCTCTCCTCGCCACACCTAGCGTGCCTCAGCTGCCCATGGTGTCTCGTCAGAGTCATGATCAGGGAGCAGCCTCCGACTTCAGCCTCACCGTCGCCCGGAGTACCACTGCACCACCAGAGTACCCATCATACTCCTTCTCCTTCGCCAGTTTGACGACATGCACGCCGTACAGGGCAGGTCTAGAGAAGCATTCTGTCTTCCAGGGTTTGGGAGCAGCAGAAGAAAAAACACTTTAACCCCAAACCATCCCAAAGCCAAAAGCCGAACGGTCGGCATTGCCGGCTTTTGGCCTTGGAATATGTTGCTTTCCGTTTCTGGTGGACACAGATGGGTTCCGCCACGTCATGGCCCTCGTTTGCCCCCAATACAGATGCCGAGCAGGCATTTTCTTTGCCAGGAAAAGCCCGTCCCTGGCCCTGGCCAGCCACGTGTCATCTAAAAATTTCAAGGCGCGTTGTCTGCATCTGTGTCCGGGAAAAGTTCCATCTACCACCGACACATGGAATAGTAAGCACGGCCAAGGCCGCTATATCTCTGTGACAGCTCACTGGGTGACTGGGGGTGGATGTCTCTGGGTGGTGACGGTGGCTCTCAGGCTCGGCGCACGCTCTTCAAAAACGCAGGGATGTTGCAGGGCTATCCCCCAAGGTCCTCTGGTGGCATCACGTGCCCAGAGACACCAGGCCGGGTTGAAATTAATTCTTGCCTTGGCGACGTTCACACCCAGGTCAGGTGCTGTGGGGACGGCTCTAAGTCAACGAGACCGAGGCGCTGGTGGGTGACAAAGAACCTTGTGCCAGGCAAGGGTGGTGTGCGATAACGGGCGAAATCTGCTGGCGCCCTTTAAGATGGTAGGCGGAGCACATTCCCGGCTGGCATCATGTCATGTACCTTGTGTCCAGAAATTTCTAAAGAGCTACCCGGGTATGGACTGCCCTGCTGAAGAGGCTCGAGGGTCCGATTCGACTTCGGCCGTTCGCACCCTGCTTCGTCCCGCCTGGTGCGTTTTGCAGCGTCTGACTCGACCTCCCCGTCAAACCGTCCTTGTGTGAGAGGCAACACGGCTGGAATTCCACCTCCACATGCTCCAGCGTTTGTTTGGCAGCGCGCAAAATTGCCTTACGCAGTACGAAGTGACACATGGCCTGAAAGCAGCGTACGGACCTCGGGGTGTAGAACCACGAGAGTGGGGAGGCAGGTTGAAAGAGCTCTGCACCATCCTGCCAGTTTTGAAGGAAAAGCCACCAAAAATGGTCAGTGCGGACAATGGCCCTTGTCAGCATGAGCATTGTGGTGACTTAGTCTGGAACGAGCGTTGGACACGCTTGTTGACCACAAAACAGGTCCAGCCAGGACGGAGGAGGAGACGGACACAGATTGCGGACACGGCGAGCCTCTCTCTCCGTCAAATCCCACAAGGCCCGACAGTTTCACAATTTCATCGGTTTATTACGGCAGTGGTTTCGGGGTTGGTCCAGAGTAGTGGCAAGGTGGCGCATCAGCTCTCAGGGGTGCATCATCTCAGGCAAGATCAGGGGGCTGTTGTTGTAAGCTGTGCCGGATGGCAGCGGAGGAGGTGGAGGAAGTAGGAGGTATTCCTAAGACACCGATGACCGACGTCCCTGCCATGGAAAGTTGGTTGGCGCGAATTTGGGCGGAGGAAGGAAGATGAGTAAGATCAGTTTTGCTAGTGCCCCTCGACCCAGGTGGCTTGGGAAATCAAGGGCTCCATCTCTCACATGAGGGCTTGGATGCTCATTTCTCCAACATGATCCTCGCATTACAGCATCAAAATGAACAACAGTTACTGGGTGGCCACCCTCCTGGATCCCCGGTACAAAACAAAAATCAGCACTTTCCTTCCACCCACCCAAATAGAGAGTAAATTGCGGGAAATGGAGACCTTGTGATTGAATCACCTGGAGGACATTTCGGTTAGTCTGGCTTCACGTTTCCCCAAATGTCACGGTGGAACAACTCTCAGCGACGTGACAGCAGTAGAGTGCCAAGTAGCGTTAGCGGCAGCAGCATGCAAGGTGGCAGACGCCTAATGGGTGACCTCTGGGCAATCCTTTGTTTCCACCTCACCAACGAATGCAAATGCAGGGCACACAATCCACACACAGAGCTCAGCTAAGATCATGGTGCACCGACTATCTGCGTCTCAAACGACCGAGGTTTTTGCATGGTGTTCCGTACCCAATAGACTTCTGGGTATCAAAATGGGATAGAATCGGCCCGAGCTGGCCACGTCACGCCATAGAGGTGTTGTCCGGCCCAGCAGCCAGCGTCTATCTGGAGCGGACCTTCAGCACAGCTGGAGAGTCATTACAGACAAACGCTCCAGCTTTCCACAGATTAATGTGGATCGTTTGACTTTCATCAAGATGTATCAGGCATGGATCTCTGATGATGTTGTGGCCCCCAATTGCCGGAGGTCACCGATTAGTTGCCAGTCTACTTCACATCCTATTTTAAAACAGAACTGGTCCTCTTGAAAACTTTTTTTTAAAATGATCATTTCTTACTTGCAATTTTTTCTTGATTATCTTTTCCCACAGTTTCATTTTGCTGGGTTTTGATGTGAGGAGACTGTGGAAAGACAGCAAGGTTTCATGTCAACACCGTATTCCATGTACTGACTTTATCGTAAGAAGTTTTTCGCGATTGTCAAGGTTTTGAGGTCATGTTGCTGTGAGATACAGCTAATAATCATGGTCCTTTGGAACAGAATGTGGGCTTTAAGTGGCATTTCTCCATCACAATTTTTGATAGTGGCTGAGAAGTCATTTTTATTTTTTTGGGGGTTGTAGCTGTGAGATAAAGCATAATCATGGTCTTTGTATCGAAATGGGGGCTTCTAAGGGCATTTCTCCCTCACAATTTTTAAAGTGGCTCTGAGAAGTCATTTTTTTAATTTTTTGGGTCATGCTGCTTGAAATGCAGCAATTCTAAGGTCCTTTTATAAAAAAAAATTGTTTCTCACAGACATTTGTTCTTCACAACTGACCAAAGTGGCTCAAGGGTTCAGGCTTTGAATTTTTGGGGGGCAATCTTGCTGTGACATGCCGCTATTACTACAGGTCTATTTCAAGAAAAAATGTTGTTTCTAACAGACATGTGTTCTTCACAATTGTTCAGAGTGGCTCATGGGTTGATGGTGCTGTCAGAAAACAGGGATATAGGTAGGGACATGTTAATGGAACATATTGCAAAATGACTTGTTTTGTGCAAAGATCTTTAACATAGCGATCAATCCTGTATTGGTACAACCCATTTAATACAATGAAAATAGAGAAACAAAGACATGGTGGGATTCCATCCTATTTTATAAAGTGTTTCTAGAATTAAAGTACTAATATTTTGCATGTACAAAATAGCTGTTAAAAAAATTCCGCGTGGAAATTGTACACGGGAGGTACAGGAAAACTTTGACAGATTGTAGGTTATTCAGAGGACATGGAGTATGGAGCACGGGGACCAGAGAACAAAGTACAGAGACCATTTCTCCAGCACGTTGAGTAAAATGAGGAAAAGAAGGCCAAGATAAAGGTCAACTGGGTGTAAAAGGAGCGTTAACCACCAGTATTTCAAGATGAAGCTTTGGAATTGGTCCACACTCAAACGGAGGGGCAAGCGCTACCAGGTATTGACTGTGTATGAGGAAGGCTGGAGTTCTCACACTTCGCTTCCGCACATTGCTTCAGCACGACAGTTTTCGTTGCTGGTATTCAGGGCATTTTAACTGCGTATGTTATAGATGACGGACGCCCAGCCGGGGCTTCACCGCACCCACTGTAACTACGGCCCTGGGGTCATACTGTGGCCCAGGACAGGTATGTCAATTTTCCTTGAAAACTAAATGGTGGTTGAAAGACTCCTTGTTTCTGGCATTTTTAAATGTGGGGGGTCATGCCGGTTTGGGGGGCTCATGCTGTGGCCCAGGGAAGGTCATAGTCAATGTCACAGGTGAAACTTAAAATGGTGGTTTGAAGAATCCTTTTTCCGGCATCCTTTAAATGTGGGGGTCATGCAGGTTTGGGGCTCATGCTGTGGCCCAGGGGGACTGGTGTAAGTCAATGTCCAGTGAAATAAAATGGTGGTGATAAGACTCCTTTATCGGCACTTTTTAAATGGGGGGTCATGCAGGTTTGGGGCTCATGTGTGGCCCAGGACAGGTATAGTCAATGTCCAGTGAAACTAAATATGGTGGTTGAAAGACTCCTTTTTCCGGGCATTTTTAAATGTGGGGGGTCATGCAAGGTTTGGGGTATGCTGCGTTCCAGGTCAGGAGGTATTTAATGTTCCAGTTCAAGTAACCAGGATGTTTCAAATAATATGCTTCTGGCACTTTTTAATTGTGGGTGATGCAGGTTTAGGGTCGGCTGTGGTACATGACAGGGATAGTAAATGGTCTGTGACATTTTATTCTGTGACTTTTATAACATAATAAGTTTGTTGGCCTAAGATGTAGCATGTATCCATTGACTGTTTTGGTGAGATGTTAATTTCAGGTTCTCAGCCTTGTTTGGGTGTTAATAATGAAGGTGTTAGTTGCTCTCCCATAGACTTATTTGAGTCATCGCGCTTATCGATGCTCACTATCGAAAAATCTTATCGATAGCGGCGACTATCGGACTATCGATCGATCTCGATAGCCACGCAATCGCTCAACAGCTACCGAAGGAGCCCCAATCCCAATGCAGATACAGCTGGCCGTCCTGTAAGAGGCTATGTTCCCTAATGGATCTTTTGGAGACTGTAAAAAGTAGCTATAGATGGAAAACGAGGGAGAAGAAATTCAAATTCTGCATCATTAACCCCTTAAGGACCCGGCTTTTTTTATTTTTTATGACGACACGTTCGTTTTTCCCTCCTCGCCTTCCCACAGCCATAACTTTTTTTTATTTTATCCACCTACATAGACCTATGAGGGCTTTTATTTTGCGGGACAAGATGGACTTTCTAATGATGTTATTCATATTACCATAGAATATAAAGGGAAACCGCAAAAAAATGTTTGCGGGTGTTTTGCTTTTATGGCGTTCAATCTACGGTGAATACAATGTGTTCTCTGTATTCTACAGGTTGATCTATATTCGGCAATACCAAACATGTAGGGTTTCCGTTATGTTTTGGTACCGTAAAAAAATTCCAAACTTTTTCTATTTTTGATATTTGCGCCGTGGCGCCAGTTTGTGTGACCAATAACTTTTTTGTACTGACACCTGCGGACGTTAGTGAGGCGGCATTTTTTGCAGGCTGATGGGCACTTTTTATCATTAGCAGTTTGGAATGCATGCAACTTTTTTGATCACTTTTATTCCATTTTTTAAGTGACGTAAAATGACAAAAAAAACGCAATTTTTGGCGTTTGGAATATTTTTTCTTCTACAGTGTTCAGCATATGGGATAAATGATGTCCTTTTTATAGATCGGACTTTTTCGGATACGGCGATACCAAATATGGTGAATTTTTATTATTTTATTGTTTTTATTTGTAAAATGGAGAAAGGGGGGTGATTTTTTTTTTTGTACTTTAAAACTTTTTTTTTTTCACTTTAACATTGAGTCCCTCTAGGGTGCTTGACCACTAGGGGGCGCGATTGTCAATACAGTCTAATGCATTGCATAGACAATGCATTAGACTGTACCAAGATGGCGGTTTCCCCACTTCCTGTCTGCGGACGGAAGTGGGGCAAACCAGGACATGGGAGTGACGGGACCTTCACAAGGCTCCCCGCTGCCATGTCCGAGTGTTGGATCGCTGCAGTTATGCTGCGGGGATGCCGATCACCCTGAAGATCGGTGCGCGGCACCGATCTTCATTCATTCAAACACCGCGACCATCTTTGCCGCGGCATCTGAATGGTTAAACAGCGCGGGTGGGCGCCGCTGCCCCGTCGCGCTGTAATGGTCGGGTGTTGGCGGCGATTAGCCGCTAACACCCGCCGGCTGTGCGGGTGCCCCTTAGGAACCCTGGGACGTACTCATACGTCCAGGGTCCTTAAGGGGTTAATAAGATGGTTATTCCTGGACTCACTCAAAGATTTCAGTTCATGTTAAAAATATTAACAAATAATCCAACTGCTCACTTTACTAATGAAGTATCTGAAAGGAGGGAAATACACATATCGCAATATTTGTTAAAATCCATAATCACCAGATTCCCCCCCTTGTCAGAGGGTTTAATACAGATCTTTTTGTCATTCTCCAAACTAAGTAATCCTTCTAGTTCCGCAGATGTACAGATACCAGATCTAAATCCCCTCATCTCCTCCATGTCCGTAAGCACAAGATCCAAAAAGATGTCCACACAGATTTCACTCCTGGGTGGCATTTTCCCTGTTTCCCGAAAATAAGACAGTGTCTTATATTAATTTTTGCTCCTAAAAGACTCGCTGGGTCTTATTTTCAGGGGATGTCTTATTTTTCCATGAACAAGAATTCATTTCTTATTCCATGAACATTTTGAACAAAAAGAAAAAAAAACATGAAATGTCCTGTAGTCCTGTCATCACAAACATAACCAGCCAACCTGAATTCCATTAAGAATTTCTTAAGACTAAGTCCATGTTCAACAATCTATGGTACATTTACCATGTCATCATCTTCAGGAACATCACTATAATTCTCCAAACCCTGAGTTTCATGGTGAATTTCTTGTGACATTTCTTTTAGAATCACTGACCCCAATCTCTCATGTCTAGCAATAGCACTTTCCGTAAATGAGCACTTCTTGTCCGTGTAGCCACCTATTTAAATGATCTGCTAACACTAATGTATGGTGTGGGGGGAGCTGTAGCAATCACTGCTGCTAGGTCTTATTTTCAGGGGAGGCCTTATATTGTTAATCCTAAAAAAAAAATGCACTAGGTCTTATGTTTGGGAGATGTCTTATTTTCGGGGAAACAGGGTTGGTACTTTTGTTTCTTAAGGTAGCAAAGGGCCCTTTTGAAAACTCTGAGGGGTTTCGGGGAGACCATATAGAAGGCGTACATCCTCCAACATATTTGAAGGTAGTCCCAATTCTATATTCTCTTTCCTATCTGTGATGGCAAAGATTTTTTTCCAATGGAGTTTTCTGGCAATGAGATGCAGATATCTAATCTAGTTAGATGTTAAACCGATTCATGGGCACAAATCATAACCTCTCTCTCAAGATCTGCATCTCTTTTTCAGTCAGAACACGCCCAGAGAGATGAATAATTTGTGATTCGTTACCTACTACAGTACCTTTTATGTTTGATTGCTCAACGTAGGCAACCTCTGAGATATGGGCTCTTTAGCTCGAAATAATGATGTTGCCCACCCCTTCCTTGTCCTCCTCTTCTAGATCTGGATTGGGATCTCGAATTCCTGAAACTAGACTCTCTGTCCGTGTCTGAGAGGTCAGTCTCCATTGAATATGGATCACTAATATGATCAAGGGGGGTAGATTTGGCTCCTACACTGGTATACACTTGGTATTCTCACGAAAGTCTGCCAAATCCCTCCAAAATTGTTTGTGTTTCCTTCCTTCAGTTGATACTGGAATCTTTCAATAGTCGCTTGTGCTTGCTTTTCTTTACTTGTGAACTCCTTTTTGTACTATTGCAATTTGTTCCTTAGGTTTTACATTTGAAGATTCCAGTATAACTCTCTCTTCATCTCATAACACCTTCATGAGTCCCAGGGAACTTGCTGTGACTTCATGTTCCCACTTTGTAGTGAATGAACAAGATCTATTATGATTGGATGGAGTAAGTGGTGTTCTTAAACCCCGAGGGACAATATTGTTCTTGATGTGATTTTCCAATGACTCAAGCTCCCACAAATCTGTGATCTGTTCTTTTTGTCTTAAAAGCTACTGACAACGCTGGAGTATATTTTTGTTGTATGTGAGTTTTTTAAGAAAATACTTCATTTGCTTCCAAAGCCCATTCCTCTACACAAGGTCCCTTTGAAGAAAATCCTGCCATACCGTCACACTCAAAACACAGAAAAAAGTGGCTTAAGAGACCACTTCACGAAATCCCTGATTCAACTATAGATACAGAAAGAGAGTATCCTCAAATTTAACTTATAACATCAGAGGAGGATTGAAACATGTTGGGACGTAAGTATTGCTTTTGGAGGATAGTCTATGTTCTTGGACCCCCTTTGTTCATTTGCTGAGATAGAGTGAGGTTCCAGATAGGGGCGCCCTTTTTAGGGCTATCCTGTATTTATTAGGCAGGTTTATCAGTCTTTTCTGTATTTTTTGTTATTTATTCCTTATTGGAATTTTGGACTGCAGTCGTATTAATATGGGATTTTTATGAAGGTATATAATAAAAGTTACATTTTAGGATATCCCCTTTCTAGATCTATAGTTGAATCAGGGATTTCATGAAGTGGTCTCTTATTAAGCCACTTAATTCTGTATTTTGTGAACTTTTGGCGGCCATCCAATCACCTTTCTGCACTATTGGTGGCCATCCAATCACCTTCCTGCACTATTGGTGGCCATCCAATCACCTCCCAGCACTTTTGGTGGCCATCCAATCACCTTCCTGCACTTTGGGTGGCCATCCAATCACCTTCCTGCACTTTGGGCGGCCATCCAATCATCTTCCTGCACTTTGGGTGGCCATCCAATCACCTTCCTGCACTTTGGGTGGCCATCCTATCACCTTCCTGCACTTTGGGTGGCCATCCAATCACCTCTCTGCACTTTTGGCCCCATCCAATCACGTTTTTGCACTTTTGGCGGCCATCAAATCACCTTTATGCACTTTTGGCGGCCATTCAATCACCTTTCTGCACTTTTGCCAGCCATCCAACTGCCTTTCTGCACTTTTGGCACCATCCAATCACCTTGCCGCACTTTTTGCGGCCATCCAATCACCTTTCTGCACTCTGGCCAGCCATCCAACTGCCTTTCTGCACTTTTGGCGCCATCCAATCACCTTTCTGCACTTTTGTTGGCCATCCAATCACCTTACTGCACTTTTGGCGGCCATCCAATCGCCTTTCTGCACATTTTCCAGCCATCCAACCGCATTTCAGCACTTTTGGCACCATCCAATCACCTTTCTGCACTTTTGACGGCCATCCAATCACCTTTCTGCACATTTGGTGGCCCCCCCAATCACCTTTCCGCACTTTTGGCGGCCATCCAATCACCTTTCTACACTTTTTGCGCCATCCAATCACCTTTCTGCACTTTTGGCTCCATCCAATCACCTTTCTGCACTTTTGGCGGCCATCCAATCAGTGCAGAGCACAAAGAAGTGTCAAAAGCGTCATCGCTGAGGTGAAGGGCTCTCATTGTCTGCTAAAATCACATGATCATGTTATATATATATTTCGCTGTATTGCCTTGTGAACATCATTTCCAGCTCACTCTCTGTACTGTACAGACTGCTCTTAGATAGCTAGCACTTTCCTCTCCATAGACAGCAATAGTTAGGGAATTTGGTATTGCTGGCTGCATCTTTACCACACTCAGAAGCTGTTATTTGGTGACATTTGCAGGCTCACATTACGCCTCTCATATACATGGATATATATTAAACAGAGTGCTAAATCATACTCGGTGCCCAAAAGTTCTGTTTTTACAGTTTTGGGGGTGCAGTAAATGTATATCACATCGTCTCCAAATCTCCTATGTGTCAAAGGGACTTTTGGGCCCTCCCAGGATGCACCTCCTATAGCTACGCCCCTGCTTGCAAGCTGTCCTCATCTTTTCATTTAGCCATTGAAAGGAATGAAGTATTTTGGCCTCTCAATTTTGTCCTGTCACTCTTAGAGCCAAGTTTTCTTCCCTAAGTTGTTCCACGTATACAGTTTACTGTTATGGATGGTAATTCCAGCTTTTCCTCACCTGTATAGCTATAAAAATGAGCCAGAACATCTTCTCCCATAGACTTTAATGAGGTTCGAGGTTCTAATTGAACTAGAACTTTTTACTGTTCACTCAACACTACTTCCTACCTATTGGGGGCCTATCATGAGGATAAGAATGGACAGAAGGTGGACAACATAGGCTTCTTCTACATCTGAATGTAGGCAATGCTGTAACATGAACTAACACATAAGAAACCCAAGAAGAGTGTAAGGCTCTTACCTGTCCCTCCAGTATAGCTGTCATCTCCTAATCCAGATAAGACCAAGCAGATGAGGCTCAGTAGAAAAGGCCACCACACGTACATGGTGCTCAGTTTTCGGTACTGAAAGTCTCACTATTGTGTTTCTTTTATTCTGTTGTTCATCACTGACAGAGGAAACCAGCTTTCCGAAGAGGCGATGGGTGAACAATGTGTATTGCTGTTTTCTTCCTATTTTGTGGTTTAACCTCAGCACAGCCTCGTCTTCTGAAAAAACGGAAATTCTGCAAATTAATTGAACTGACCATTCTGTGGTGAACCTCTGGTGTGTTCTCTATCAGCGTATTTCATGGTTTCTTATAACTGTGGATAAAATATGAGGTTGATATTCAGAATCAGGAGTTATCTGAAATAGACAAAATAAGATTTCTAAAGAACGTCCTGCAGCTGAAATTCTATGGAGGTAAAGTTATGACTAGAGATGGGCGAATTTCTCAAAAATTCGATTCGGTCACTTCGCCGAATTTTCCGACAAAAATAAATTCGGTCCGAATTACTTCGGCACGAATCGCGTTAAAAAGCAGCTATTTCCAGGCTGCACAGAGCCTGCAGGGTGCTGTAGAACGTTGTGCCATGCTTAAATATGCAGAGGGAGCTTGGTTTGGTCTTCATACAATGTTGTGTTTTAGTATGACACCCACATGACTGCCGCCGCTCTTAGAATCGCTTCACTATAAAATTCCCTGGGCACTTAAGAGGGCAAAACTGACCAAAAAACTGAAGCGGGAATGTAGCCTGATAAAGTCATGCCAGCGACAGCTGGAAAAAAACAAGCTGAGAGCTCAGGTGGCAACATTAGTGACAGAGTGTGGAGGTGACGGCGGCAGCCACAGCAGCATGAGGTCAGGCAGTGGCACAATGACATTCTGGAGGTGGCAAAACAGGAGGAAGCCACAGAATGGCACAATGACTGAGAGCGGAGGTCACGGTGGCAGCAGCATGAGGTCAGGCAGTGGCACAATGACACAGTGTGGAGGACACGGCAGCAGCCACAGCAGCAGCATGAGGTCAGAAAGTGGCACAATGACACAGTGTGGAGGACACGGCAGCAGCCACAGCAGCAGCATGAGGTCAGAAAGTGGCACAATGACACAGTGTGGAGGACACGGCAGCAGCCACAGCAGCAGCATGAGGTCAGTAAGTGGCACAATGACACAGTGTGGAGGACACGGCAGCAGCCACAGCAGCAGCATGAGGTCAGACAGTGGCACAATGACATTCTGGAGGTGGCAAAACAGTATTAGGCCACAGAGTGGCACAATCACACAGTGTGGAGGTCACGGCGGCAGCAGCATGAGGTCAGGCAGTGGCACAATGACATTCTGGAGGTGGCAAAACAGGAGGAAGCCACAGAATGGCACAATGACTGAGAGCGGAGGTCACGGTGGCAGCAGCATGAGGTCAGGCAGTGGCACAATGACACAGTGTGGAGGACACGGCAGCAGCCACAGCAGCAGCATGAGGTCAGAAAGTGGCACAATGACACAGTGTGGAGGACACGGCAGCAGCCACAGCAGCAGCATGAGGTCAGAAAGTGGCACAATGACACAGTGTGGAGGACACGTCATCAGCCACAGCAGCAGCATGAGGTCAGTAAGTGGCACAATGACACAGTGTGGAGGACACGGCAGCAGCCACAGCAGCAGCATGAGGTCAGACAGTGGCACAATGACATTCTGGAGGTGGCAAAAACAGTATTAGGCCACAGAGTGGCACAATCACACAGTGTGGAGGTCACGGCGGCAGCAGCATGAGGTCAGGCAGTGGCACAATGACATTCTGGAGGTGGCAAAACAGTATTAGGCCACAGAGTGGCACAATCACACAGTGTGGAGGTCACGGCGGCAGCAGTATGAGATCAGGCATTGGCACAATGACATTCTGGAGGCGGCAAAACAGTATTAGGCCACAGAGTGGCACAATCACACAGTGTGGAGGTCACGGCGGCAGCAGTATGA
Source organism: Phyllomedusa bahiana (assembly GCA_025379985.1). Classification (NCBI taxonomy): domain Eukaryota; kingdom Metazoa; phylum Chordata; class Amphibia; order Anura; family Hylidae; genus Phyllomedusa; species Phyllomedusa bahiana. Next base: position 25,366 of record JAODAL010027099.1, on the reverse strand, counting down.
GATCAGGCAGTGGCACAATGACATTCTGGAGGCGTCAAAACAGTATTAGGCCACAGAGTGGCACAATCACACAGTGTGGAGGTCACGACAGCAGCAGCATGAAATCAGGTAGTGGCACAATGACATTCTGGAGGTAGCAAAACAGTATTAGGCCACAGGGTGGCACAATCACACAGTGTGGAGGTCACGACAGAAGCAGCATGAGAGCGGGCCGTGGCACAATGACATTCTGGAGGTGGCAAAATAGGAGGAAGCCACAGGAGAGCGGAGGTCACGGCGGCAGCAGCATGAAGTCAGGCAGTGGCACAATGACACAGTGTGGAGGGCACGGCAGGAGTCACAGCAGCAGCATGAGGTCAGAGAGTGGCACAATGACAGAGTGTTGAGGTGGGTGGCAATACCAGTCCCTGGTAAAGATGGTGGTAGGCAGATGGAGAAACTGTCAGCAGATGTGTGGCATCAGGCGGGTGGCGGCATCAGAATAGTGGCTGAGGCAGGTAGTTTGAACCCAGACTGACGCCTAAGGCATTGGTGTGGGGAAATCCTGGCCGATCCACGCCTGATTCATCTTGACAAAGGTCAGTCGTTCCACATTTCCCGTGGACAAGCGGGTTCTCCTTGGGGTAACGATGGCCCCCGCCGCACTGAACACCCACTCTGATGCCACACTACTGGCCGGGCAGGACAGCTTCTCCACTGCAAACTCGGCAAGTTGCGGCCACACATCAATTTTGGCTGCCCAGTAGTCCAGCGGATCTTCTAACTGAGGTGGCAGAGTGCTGTCCAAGTAGGCCACAACCTGTTGGTTCAGGGACTGCTCCAGGTCCTGCTGCTGCTGCTGCTGGCGACTGCCCTCCTCACTAGGCGGGTGAAGGAAGCTGCTCATCAGTGACTCCAGACTTAGGTTACTACTGATGGAGCTGGTACTGCTCCTACCCCCCCACCTTCCCCCAGCAGCCGCGGCAGTAGTACGTGAGCGCTGAGGAACCCCCCGGTCAGACCTGTCAGAGGAGGGACGATGCCGCACATAGGCAGCGGCCAACTGATTACAGAGGATTTCCCTATAGTATTTGAGTTTGTCTTCCCTCTCAATAGCTGGGAAAAAGGCTCCCATTTTGGACCGGTAGCGAGGGTCCAATAGGGTGGAGAGCCAGAAGTCATCCCTCTGCCGGATGCTGACTATTCGACTGTCACTAGCCAGGCAAATAAGCATGCTGCGGGCCATCTGCACAAGTGACTCCGAGGGGCTCCTTGCCTCCATTTCCACTGTATACTGCCACGGTGCTTGGGGGTCATCTGCCTCGTCTTCCTCATCTCCATCCACCTCCTCCAGCTGCTCCTGCTCCTCCTCTCTTGTCACCTGGGTAGAAAATCCACTCATTTCACCAGACAATGCTTCTGCTCCAATGTCCTCCTCCTCCTCCTCCATTTCAGTCCCCACCGGACTCATGTGGCCACGAGATGTAGTCGCCACGTCTCCAGTCCCCTGCCCAGACAGATTTTTCAGCATCTGTTCCAGGACATGAAGCAGTGGAATGACGTTATTCATCCCGTAGTCCTGGCGACTGACAAATAACGTCGCCTCCTCGAATGGCCTCAACAAACCTCGAGGAGGGTGTTCCTGGCTTTGTACGAATGGATCAGGTGCATGGACAGTTACCTGGCCATTTTCAGAATCTGCTGAAGATCGGTGGAAGACTTCAGGAACCTTTTCACAACCAGATTGAACACATGCGCCATGCAGGGTGCATGGACCATCCCTCCTCGGTGCAGCACGGACACCATGTTCCTCCCATTGTCCGTCACCATGGTTCCGATTTGCAGTTGGCGCGGAGAAAGCCACACATCGATTTCTTGCTGCATGACGCGGAGCAGTTCCTCCCCTGTGTGACTTCGTTCGCCGAGGCAAGCCAGGTGTAGAACTGCGTGACACCGCTGTGCCCTACACATGTGGTATGATGGAGCAGTACTTGTGGGGATGGTGGAGGAGGAGGAGGAGGCGGACATTGGCGCAGGTGCAGCAGTTTGACAACGTGGAGGAGAAAGCGGCGTCTCCTGTCCAAGTTGTTGGTGTGCCTGGGCAGGAAGCACATTCACCCAGTGGGCCGTAAAGGACATGTACTGGCCCTGATCGTAGTTACAGCTCCAGACGTCCGCGCTGCCATGCACCTTGGAACAAACCGATAAGCTCAAGGACTGACCCACCTTCTGTTCTACATATTTATGAAGTGCTGGTACTGCCTTTTTGGAAAAGAAATTACGGCTTGGAACTCTCCATCTCGGCTCGGCACAAGCCATTAGTTCTCTGAATGGTGCAGAGTCCACCGTTTGGAAAGGGAGGGACTGCAATACCAACAACTTGGACAGGAGCACGGTCAGCTGCTGCACCTTAGGATGGTTGGACGCATACTGTTGTCTCTTTGCAATCACCTCGCTGAACGACTGCTGGCACCATGAGTAGCGAGGAGCAGGAGCATCTGGACCGGGAGATGATGTCAAAGAGAAACAGCTCCCTTCTGCAGAGGTGGTGGAGCCTTGACTGGCTGCAATGGCATGCGTGCCACTGGGCGCTGCTGCTACTGCTGTTGCTGCGGCGGCAGGATGGACCACCACATCTGAGCCACGTTTCTCCCAGGCCACCGGATGGTGACGCTGCATGTGTTGACGCAGGGCCGTGGTGCCAACGTTAGCTCCCTGGCCACGCTTCACTTTCTGCCCACAGATTCTACATATACCCATATTCGGCTCCTCCGGTGTCTTAGCAAAGAACTGCCACACCGCCGAGTATCGGATTTTACCGCCAACGCTCCGCACTGAGTGACTACTGCCGCCGCTGCCTCACTGAGCCCCTGTGCCGCTACTTTCTTGGACCTGCGAAGCGGATTTTTTACCCCGTGGCCGCTTGGCTCCCGACCTCACACTGCTGCTATCCTGCTGACTCATGGCCACACGACCCACTTGCTGGCTGCGCTGCTGCCTGACGCGCAAGCTGACGCCCTCTTCTCCTGACGATGATGAAGCCCTTGCCTCACCCGACTCCCAAGTGCGGTCGGCTACATCATCATCTATTTGTGTTTCATCGTCACTGCTGTCCTCATCACCGGTCTTGGTATGCCGAGGCTGACCTCTCACAACATGACCTCCCATGCCACTCTCCACATCTATACTTTGCCGCCTACTGCAAGAAGCAAGGGATATTGGCCCCATTTCTTCACTGCCAAGTAGCTGCTGACTGCCCTCCTCAAATTGTTCATCCTCGCTATATAGTGGCGCTGAGCCCAGACCACATAGTAGATCTCTGGCTGAGGGAACCGGATGGGACAGAGGCGGGCTGAGGACAGGTGAGGGCCGCTGACCCGCTCCCGGGCCATGCCAACTAAGGGTTATGTCTGAGGTTCCCACCGACTCTTGGCTGGGGTTGTCAGATGTCATCTGGGAGGAAGAGGATGACCTAGTCAACCAATCAAGAACCCTTGGGTTGCTGAACAACACACGGCCGCTAGATGACAGCGGCAGTTGTGGCCTCACCGAGTGACCCCTGCTGCAACGTCCCCTTGCTGTGCTGCGACCTGGGCCTGTTCCAGGAATGTTTGTGCCACAGCCACTCGCAGGTGCAGAGCCTGCCACCTCTCTTATAAATGTTTGTTCTAAAATGTACAGACACTGTTTGATGATGATATCTGTATATGATAAATATACACCCTGTTTTTGACTCCAAATGAACCCAGTAACAAGCTTGGGTAACCCTTGGATATAAATTGTGCTCCACAAATGGCCAGGAAAAATTTACTTGTATGTGTCGTTTAAAAACACTGTGTGTTTTACTAAATGTAAAAGCACAAACAGGCTTAATTAACCTTCGGACATGAATTAGGCTACAGGAAAAATGTATATATTTTGGCGTTGAAAAAGACGGTTTATTTTTGTCAGCACACCAGCAAAACAACGCTTAATTAATCCCTGGATGTAAATTGCGCAATAGAATTAGGCCGCACAAAATAGTAGCTTTGTAGCGTGTTACAATTGCGTGTTTTCTACGCCACACAACAAGAGATACAGTTGTAATTAACCTTTGCTTGTGAATTAGGCTACAGGAAAAATGTATATATTTTGGCGTTGAAAAAGACGGTTTCTTGGGGTCAGCACACCAGCAAAACAACGCTTAATTAACCCCTGGATGTAAATTGCGCAATAGAATTGAGCAGCCAAAAATGAAGTGGTATTTGTATTGTAAAAACGCTGTTTCTTTAAATGAATACAACAGGAACTGGCTTAGATCCCACTTGGATATTGAATGTATATGCAGCTGCAGTGGACGCACACTGGATTTCAGATCCAATACCCCAAAAAATCAGAAATAGAACATTAAGAGAACAGTCTCTGAGACAAGCTGAGACACCCCACAGAAATCGCTATATAAAAATCAATTCTTCAGTAACAATCAGCCGCGGCAGCACCTTCCCTGATCAGTACAGTGAGAGCGGTATGAGCTCCCGGCGTCGCGCCCGGACTTATATAGTGCGGTGACGTCACAGAATCCCGCCGGTCTCTGATTGGCTTCATCTCTGCACATGTCATGCAGGCTATGCCCTTCTTCCTCCCAGAGTGCTTTGCCCCATGTAACGCCATGTGCTCGCAGCCATTTTATCAATCAAAAGCACACTTCGTTCACCCGAAGTACCCCAAAGTTCGACTTCGTTCCGAACCGAAGTTTTCCTGAAATTCTAAACGAATTCCACTTCGTTAGAATCAATTCGCCCATCTCTAGTTATGACAATAGGAAACAATTGTGAGTACAACTATCCCATCCTATACAGGGCTATCTTAACCATATGATGGGCTCCAGGCATTACACTCTAGTGAGTCCTGGACAAATACAAGATATTACACCAGGTCACATCTCTAGTGACACAAGGCCATGTCTCTAATCATACCAAAATCATAACGCCGTATAAGTTGGGACACCCCAATGATGTCTTGTAGGCAGCCCGCAGGGTGGATTATCAATGGCTCCACCAGTCTGCAGAATAAAAGACTAATTGCCAGGGAGGGAAGCCAATGGCTCCACCAGCCTGCAGCCTATGAAACTAATTGCCAGGAAAGGAAATCAATAGGGGTAATATGGGGTTAATAACAATAATAAAATTCTACTAAGGGTCTGTAATAGGACACCAAATATAACAGAACCCATGGAAGATGTACTCCTCAACAAATAGATGAGGCAGCTAATCATAATGAGGTTGTTATGAATGACTTCAACTACCCATAAATAAAGTGGGAAACTGAAACCTGTAGGTCATGATTCTGCCTGACAGACCTCCAGCTTTGAGCTCTGTTCGCCGGCCGTGGCTGTTGCGACGGAGGTCGCAGGTTCGGCCATAGTGCTCACCAGTGTGAACTCGGTCTGTCGCTGCTCTGTATTTGTAATTGATTCCTTGCCAATTCCCATGGTCAGGAATCCTCCAGCACTCTAATAGTTCACCTGTTTCCTTGCAAGTCTTTTTGATTGACAGCCTTGTATTCCAACCTGGTCTTTTGTTACTTCCACCTATCACCTCTGTTCATTGTTCTGTTATAATTAGGTTTCCTTGTCTTTCCTCTTTGTCTGCTATATTGGTTTCTTTCTGTACCTGTAGCTAGCCTTTTCTCTTGCTGGATTTCTCTGTTATCTGACTTTGCTTTGTTACTGACTATTCTTCTTCCTTCTGATTTTGTACTGCTGCTCCCAACTGTTGCTGACCTGGCTTGTCTGACCCTCTGTGATTGTGTTCAGTGTTTATTTTGTCTATGTCCTGTGTATTCACTTATTCAGTGTATTTTGCAGTCTTTGGTTGGGGCCCACCTGTTAAGGAGTCGGGCACCCCCAAAAGGCAGGTACAGTGGTTGGGAACAGTGTCAGGGCCTCACTGTCTGTGTCTATTCATGAGCCCCTGACCGGTTCCTCACAAAGCATTAGTGAAACGTGTGCTTGGCATCACCTCTGTGGAGCATTTTTACTATGGGTAAGAATATAACATGTGTTTTTGATGAGATAATCTAATCTTCTCTTATGGCCTTCTGTATACTTATATATATTATTATTTTGATATAATTACAATGCCTTTTGAATTGGAAGGAGCCCGATTTTTTATATATGCTTGATCCACATATGGCTGCACCTGTCTTTCCTTCTTTTTCTTGTATTATTCATTTTTGAGTGGTAAAGTCATATATTGTTATGATTTATGATTTGATTTGGAGGTACTGTGTACTTTCACGTTAGCACCTGGCCAATGCATTCCTTACGAGCTATCCTTCTCTCTTTAATAATGTCATATTTCTTGCATAGATCATCGGGCAATGTTGATCCCCATGGCACTGGTACCTGCAGCAGATGAATGCCAGGAGAGGGAGAGGGAAACAACACCATACACGTGTGCATCCACCACCCAGGAGGCAGAAAGGAAATTAGATGACCTGCCTGGACCTTCTGGGGTGGACTCGCCCTACTATGGTTCCTTAATGGCACCTCCATTTGATCAAGCACCACCCTCTGCTGCAGCACCCTCAGCAGCAACGACCATATCTTCCACTCCTGCTGTTGCTGTCCCAGAGGCCACCCCAAGACTTCGACCACATACACCCCAACTGACCATGTCAAGCCGTCAAGTGAGCAACCAAACCAGCCGCCCAAGGGAGGGAAAGCGCTGGAGGCGTAGGAGCGGACTCATTTCACACCCGTCATTTATCCAACAGGTGGACGGTAGAGAGAGGCGAATTTCTCAAAAATTCGGCTCACCAGATTTGCAGAATTTTCCGCAAAAAATCGTTTCAACCCGCATTTATTTGTGGCGAATCACATTAAAAAACAGCTATTTCCTGGCTGCGGAGAGCCTGAAGAGTGTTGTAGAGCATTGTGCCATGCTTAAATATGCATATGGAGCATGGTTTGGTCTTCATACAATGCTGTGTTTTAGTATGACAGGCACATGACAGCCGCTATTAGAATCGCTTCACTCTTCACTTCTCTGGACAGTTTCAGGGGCAAAACTAACCAAATAACTGAAGCGGGAACACAGCCTGGCAAGGTGATGTCAGCGGCAGCTGGAAAGAACCGAGCTGAGGGCCAAGATCCTACTATAGCGTCAAAGAACGCAATAGTAGGTTCCATGAGCAGGCACAGGTCGCAGCACAGTAAGGGGATGTCAAAGCAGGGGTCACCCCGCAAGGCCAGAGCTTCCATTGTCATCTAGCGGCCGTGTGTTGACCACCAAGCCAACGGTTCTCGAATGGTTGACTAGGTCATCCACTTTCTCCCAGATGACATCTGACAACCCTGGCAAAGAGTCAGTGCATCCGTAAGACACAACCTTTAGTTGGCATTGCCCGGGAGCAGGTCAGGGACCCTCACCTGTCCTCAACCCACCTCTGTCCCATTCGATTCCCACAGCCAGAGAACTACCATGTACTGTGGCCTCTGCGCTACTATACAGTGAGGACAAACTATTTGAGGACAGTGGGCAGCAAAGAGGTGGGGAACACATCCGCTGCTTCTTGCAGAAGCGGGCAAGTAGTGATGAGGAGAGTGGCATGGGGGGGGGTTATGTTGCGAGCGGTCAGGCGCTGTACAGCGACACCATTGAAGAGGACGGCGGTGACAGGCAAACACTAATCGATGTAGCCGATCGCACGTGGGAGCCGGGTGAAGCGAGGCTGGGACAAGGTATTCTGATGCTCTAGTTAAACAAGGCATAAAGTGCCCCCCAAATGGAAAATTCAGCCCACTCCATGCCTCCAGTGCGAGGTTGGAAGCCAAACGGTCACGATTTAGACCACCCACTTTGCAGGTCCCAGAAAGTAGCAACGCAGGGGCTCACCGAGGCAGGGGATTTTAACATCAGTGGGAGAAAAAGGGGGGTTAAACTATGGGCAAGAAGTGAGTTTTAGCCCAAAAACCATTTTTTCTTCATGGGGGCCCCTATTTATTCCCTTCTCAATTCTGCATACAAGTGTCCACGTTCACACCGCAGCACATTATTGGGAGGACCCAGTAGCGACACCTTTCAGCACCTTACAAAACAAAGCAAGATAAAAATTAATAAGAAAAATTTCTAAAAAATTTAAAAACTAGTTTTATTTTCCAAGGGACAAAAATCAAAACCCTTTTTTTATGTTTTTTAGTTTTTAAACCACAAAAAAAAAAGCCCGATTTTTTCCCAATTGTAAACAACGCAACTTTTTTTTAAATGGTGCCCAAAATCCACAAAAATTTTTCAAACAGCAAAAAAACCCCCACAAACGTTTAAGTTAAGGGCCCAAAAATCCCCAAAAAATTTCAATTTAGCATCAAAACCCCACTTCTTAATGGGAGAAAAATACCGGGATTTTTTATGAAAGGGGAAAAAAAATCCTCAAAAAATTTGGGGGTTTTTATCAAACCCCAATTTTTTTTTTTCTTAGAAAAAAAACAACGACTTTATACTTTAAACTATTTACATAGTTACATTAAATACTGTTTTTTTCCCTAAACTAAATACCCCTAATTTTGGCTCATTTTTTGGGGTTTTGTATCCACCCCACCCTTTTATTTTTTTTGGGTTGTTTGCCTTTGTCCCTTTCAAGTCTAAAAAGGGTCATTCCGGGGCCCTGGTCCCAAAACTGTAAAACAATTTTCCCCTGTTGGTCTAACCATGACTTATTATGTTTTTTTACTTTACAAGTTTATCACACTAGGGGAAAAAAAAAAATCAAAAAATTTTTAAAATTTTTAAAGAAAAAAATCAACATATTTTTAAAAATCCCCTTTTTGTTGGTCAAAAGCAAGATAAATTATTCCACCCAAATCCTTAAAGTTTCAAATTAGGTGTTGTTTTTCCCCCCCAAAAAACACATTTTGTGCCCCAAAAGCAAGATTATTTTTGAGGCTTTTGTTGCTATGAAAGTTAAGTTTACCGCACCACAATCCCAAAAAATACTTTGTGCGTCAAAATCACTATAACGTTTATTAGCAAAAAAAATCCGCAAAGATCCAGTTTACGGCCAAAACCTAAACTTCCACATTGTGCCCCAAAAAGAAACCCAAAACCCTTTTTTTGGGTGCCAGAATCCGCAAAAAAAGCAGTTAACTGCACCAAAATCCCCCCCAAAAATTGTGTGCCAAAACCAAGATTAATGTTTGAGTGCCAAAATCTGCAAAAATCAAGATTAGTGCTCCAAGTTCCCCCAAAAAAAATCCTTTTGCCCCAAAAAAAATAAACAACATTCTTCCCCCCCCAAAAACCCCAAATGATCCCCCTTTTTGTGTGCAAAAAAGCAAGATTTTAAGCTTCAAAACCATAAAAAAAAAAACCCAGGGTCTAAAGGGGAAAAATTTTTAAAATTAGCCCCAAAAATTAAAAAAAAATAATTTTTTCTGTGCCAAAACCCAAAAAAAAAAGAATTTTTACTTCAAAGAAAAAAATTGGGGGGGGGGCGTGGCTTGCCATGGCGGGGTAAAGACCTTTTGGGGGCCCCTCTACCTCATCTTTGGAAACCCGGTTTAACCCTTTTCCCCCTTTATAAAGAATTTTGGGACCCAGGTAAAATTTCAAACTTTAATGAAGCATTTTTAAAAAATTGAACCATTTTCGGGGGCCTTTAAACCCGGGATTACGGGCCTTGGAAAATTTAAAGGGACAAATGGTAAAGCATATACTCACTTTGGGTTCGACCCCCCGGGTCTTAAAAAATTTTTAAAGGGCAAAAGCCAGGCTCGATCGGGGAGACCCCAAGGCCCAGACCAAGGATGGCCCCAATGAGGGAACTACGCCACTCGGATGCAATGTTTGGGGAAAACCCTTCCTCCCCTTCCTCGGGCACGAGCATATCAAATACACCCATTTCCCTTTTAAATGGTAAGGGGGGTTTTTCTCCTACTTCCCAACATCTTTAAAAACACACACAAAAAAAAAAAAAAACAAAAAATCCCGAAAAATAAATCATTATTAAACAAAATTTTCAGGCAAAACGTAAACCATCTCATGCGTTACGTAACCCAATTAAAAGGAAACTCGCAAATTGACTTCTTTTGGGGCCCCCCCGGAATAAAACTCTAGCTCCTGACCATAACCCTCACGTTTAAGAAATTTATTTCAGGGTTTTTAAATCTTTACAAAAAACCCTTTTCTAAAACCCACCAGGAAATTTCCGGCATAAGTCTTTCCCCGGGCTTCCCAAAAGTGTTTAGCCCCTTCTTTTCCCCCCCAAAAGTTTTTTTTTGGGGGGATCGACAACTTGGAAACACAAAGCTCAAAAAACTAGGGTTGTTCTTTTTTTTTCTTTTCTTCAAAGGGGCCAAACTTATTTTTCATTAAATTCTGACTCTAATAACTCAAAAATGCCCTTCCCCACATAACCCCGCCCACGGGGGCACTTTAACAAATAAAAAACCCCCCCTCATTTTCACATGTAAAAAACCTTTGATTTTTTTTTAGGGCCTTTTGGGGGGGTGGTTTGAAAGAGCCCATTTGAGAATAAAAGGGAAAAATTTGGTACATTTAAACACCAAACCCCTGATTTGTAGAGTTTTAATATTTTTTCCTTTTTTTTTTACTAGCTAGTTTTTTTTAAAGGTCCGCTAAAATTTTAGTTTTACCTGGGGCCTACCTTTTCGGTCCCACTCTTTGGGGGTGTTTTCCAAAAAAGGGGGCCCCCCCTTTCCCGTGTCCTACGCAAAAACCCCCAATATTTGGAAAATTCCCCTGTTTGATAACCCGAAATTTTTATCTTTTGGCAATAAAAAAATAAATTTGCTGTCTTGCCTCCCCTTTTTTTTTTGGGGTTGTTGTTGGGTTTGGGGAGGTTCTCTTTTGGGACATTAAAAACATCCTTTCCCATCTTCCTAAGCTCTTTTTCATCGTAGCCTCTTTTTTTAAATTTGGGCATATAAAAAAAAATTTTCCCCTTTTTTAGGGCTAGGTACTCGGCTTCATTTGGGCCCATATTCGCCGGGGCCCAAAAAACCCTTGTTTGGGGGCGACCCCCCTAAATGTCGGGGGCATTTTGGGCTTTTTGTGATGAAAAGAATTTTTTCGATCAGCTCTTTTTATTTTAATGATGTACAACTGTGTTTACCCCTTTTTCTTGACCACCACTTTAAAGATATTTAATCTATATTTCATCACGGTCATGGGAAAATTTGGGATCTTTTGGGGGGGATATTATTGAGATATGTGACAAATTCACAAGTTTAAAGCTGACCCAAACCCGGTATGGGACACCCGTCCACATACCAAATCCCGGAAACAATGAAGTTTTTAAAATTTGTAAAAGGAAAAAAAGTATTTTCTCAAATGCTTGCTTTAAAAAATTACAAGGGCTGGGTCCAAACCAGACCCCATCCCGGCCCCCGGGTTTTTTAAGGGAAAACAGGGGGTCCCCAAACGAAAAAAATTTTTTGGTCGGGGACTATATCGAAAATTCCATAAAAAAACGAAATTCTTTTCATTTTTTAATGTTGCGTTTTGCATAACACATCCGAATAATTTTCTTTCCCCACTCAATTTGGAATTTTGGTGAACGGGGCCTTTTATATCTAGTGTGCATAATCCCATTAAAACCTTTTGATATATCAATATCTTTTTAATTACCCCAAGAACTGGCCGGTATCCTTTGGGTTTTTGAAACTTTCTTGAAAAAAGGTTTAAAAAATATAAAATGCTGCAAGGGGGTTTTAACACTGAATCGATCCTGACACAAAAGGGCCCCCGGCCTTTTGGTTTGGTATGGACTTTTAACCTTAAAGGGCCATATTTCCGGGAAACCGGACACGGGGGATTTTTAATAAGAATATGTTTTTCAGCTACTGAGGGTTTCCCCGCCCCAAAAAACCCCATTAATTACCCCTAAACAAAAGTAAAAATTTTTGCAAACCTTAAATCCAAAAAAAATTGAGAAAATATGAACTGAAACTAAGGGCTATCTGCTAACCGCTTTACACTTGGGGAGAAAACCAGGTATTCAAGACAACACGTCAAAGAACCACCCTAAAAGGGGGTTTTGGGAAAAAGGCATCCCCGCAACTTTAGGACTCTGACCCTGGGAAAGGGTCACCCCATACTGAAGAAAACCCCCAGGGAAAAAAAAGGGCGATTTTTTAGGAAAAGCAATGGAACTGCTCAACCCCAAACCCAAAAAAAATTTTACCATCAGGGAAAAAAAAGGGAAAAAAAAAAAAAAAATAGAGGACCCGAAGGAAAGGGGGGAAACCCCGCTTAAAATTTTAAAAAAAATTTTTACTAAACCCTAAAATAGGGCCCAAAAAGGATGTCCTAAAAGGGGCCCTTAAATTTGTCCCAAGAGGGTTGGTCTTTGGGCTTTAACCATAATTTTTAACGATTCGTCAAAAAAAGGGTAAAATTTTCTTTTCTAAAAATTCCCTTTCCCCCTGTTAAGCCACGAAAAATAAAGTTTTTTCCCAAAAAAAAAAAAAACATTAAATCATTTTTACCCAGATATTAAAATCCCCCCTTAGGGGTTTTTAGCATTGGTTAAAAGAGGGAACTGACAAATGGGAGAATAAAGGGAAAACGCATTTTTTAAAAACCTCAGGGAAAAAAGAAAGGGGAAACGTTAAGGGAAAATTAAAAAAACACCTTTTATCCCTTTTTTAAAAAAGCGGATAAGGGGGGGCCTCAGTTGTTATGGGGCGGGAACCATATATTTTGAAGCAATGACACAACTTCCCAAAATTCCGGGATTTTATTTCCCCCCCCAAAAAAGGGGCCCAACAATTTTAAATTTTAAAAAATTAATTCAAGAAAAATTAAAAGAGGCTTTTACAGGGGCCATCAGACGCATTTAAAAACATATTCTTTTTTAAAAAAAACCCCCGTGTCCCGATTCCCGTAAGGTCCCCAAGGTTTTAAAGTCCACTACCAACCACCAGGCCGGGCCCCTTTTGGGGCGGGGGCGATTTAGTGGGGAAAAACCCCCTTTAGCAATACTTGATTAAATATCTCCAAAACCCTTTTTCAAAAAGATTCTTAAAAACCTTACAGGAAAAACCGGGCCCTTCCCTTGCGATAAATTTAAAAATATTGTTTTATCTTTTAAGGGTTTCTAATTCACACTAGATAAAATCCCGTTTTACCAACATTCCCCCCTTGAAGAGGGGTTTAAAAATTTTTAAATGATTTTTATTCAAGACGTAACATTAACAAATTAAAAGATTGCGTTTTTGAGCAAAATGGGTAAGTCCCGACCAAAAATTTTTTGTTTTGGGGGCCCCTGTTTCCTTCAAAAAAAAGGGGGCCTCGATGGGGCCCGGGAGGCCCGCTTTTGCTAATCTTTTCATGGGAAGCGTTTGAGAAAAGTACTTTTTTTCTTTACAAAAAAAACAACTACATGGTTTTCCCGGGAACGGGAGTGGACGTTTCCTCTACCCCTGGTCGGCTCAGCTTTACAAAATTTATAAATTTGTACATATCTCAATAATTTTCCACCCTTGATCCCAAATTTTCTATGCCATGATGAATATATATTACATATCTTACTCTGGTCCCAAAAAAGATTGGTTAAAAACATTAGTTTATCACTATTTAAAAAGCAACTGATAAATAATGTCTTGCCCCACATACCAAAAATGCCCCCCCGGGCATTTTGGGGGTCCCCCAAATCCAGTTTATAAGGGGGTCGGGGAATATGGCCCCAAATGACCCGATACCTGCCACCTTGGGGAATTTTTATAGCGGATTTTAAAAATTTGAGGGTACGATGAAAACGGCTTAAAGGGAAAATGGGGAAAGGGTGTTTCAATGATCCCTAAGAGAACCCCCTCAAAAACCCAAAAACAACAAAAAAAAAAATGAGGCAAGACCAACAATTTCACTTTCAAATTGCCTATGAAAAAACCCTGCAGGGGTTATCAAAAAGGGATTTATATCACTGAAAAAAATAATCCCCTTTTTAAAAACATAACTTTTACTAGATTTTTAAAAAATATTAAATCAAAACCCCCTATAAAATTCCCACTGCATACCTAGATATACAGCAAAACTGTGCATTACTGCCAGTGGAGTAATCGCCCCGATAAAGAGCGGCCCCCCGTTTTAAATTTGACAGACAAAAACACTACATCGTGTATAAACCCCTTTAAAAAATCCCAGCTACCCCCGACGCTTTTTTCCCCCTTTAAAATTCTAGGGTTCATCAGGGGATTCAAAATTTCCTCCCTGGGGAAAAAAAAATACAGCTATATACAACCATATACTACAACACATGTATTTCCCCAAAATTAGATAAGTGGACCGGGATATTTTAAGCTAAAAAGTGCGCCAGGTTTTAAAAACGATAGTTCCCGCAGCACCCTCAAAAAAATGCTGCACCCAAGATAAGGGGGAAACAGAGAAAAAATTTCTCTGCCCCCCTTTTTAGGGTTTTAAAAAGGGCCCCCGAAATGAATGAAAAAATAAACCCCCAGGGGTTTACAAATAGATAATAACACTGTAAACCCTTTCCCCAGGCCCCCTTTTTAAAATTTTTTCTTGCTCCCCATTTTTGTCCCGGCGTTCCGGATGTTCAACTGGGGCTTTTCCCGGAAGAAAAAATCCTGTCATTTCCCGGGTTAGCATCCCCCGGGAAACGACGCCCCCCCGCAAATGCAAAAAGGGCCCCCCCCCGAACCACGGGGCCCCTTTGGGTTCAAAAAACAATGAACTGCCATGTCTGAGGGGAACCCCATGTTATATCCTTTCAACTCGGGGGATCGAAAACCCCATACTTATAAATAAGGATGCTTTAAAAGTTCAATGTGCTCCTAATATCATATCCCCGACAACTTTTCAGGGAAACTCCCCCTTAGAAAAATGTACTTATTCCTAACCCCCACCAAATCTGCCATGTATATGATAAAAAATAAAAAAAAAGGAAAAATGTGGGGGGAAACATTAAAATTTTAGTTTTTCCCAAGAAAATGTTATATATAAACCATATGAAAATTTGAAAACCGGGTTTTTAAAACGGGGGCCAAAAAAAGGGGACTTGGGGGGGTACAAAAATTCTTTGGGTCTTCAGCTGACATGGAAAACAAGCTGAAAAGTAATCAAGAATATAATAAAAAAATTAAGGATATGCACTGATACATGTTCATTGGTCAGATTTTGAAAAAATCCATAGTGGTCCTCTATGGAGAGTGCGAACAGAGAAAGGAAATGAAAGACGGGGCCCAAAGATAGAGCCAAAATTTCTAAAAAAGAAACCCAAAATTGCAGAGTCTCATTTAGGGCCCTTTTGGGTTGGACAGATTCCATACGATAAATCCTTTGGGGCCCTCCTTACACGGGATTCATCTATCCCTTTCCCCCCCTCGGGGGGAACGGTCCCCACAACTTCCAAAATAAAAAAACGCAGAAAAATTCCCTTTTAAAAACCCAATTATGATATTCCCACAATGTCGAGCTACTGGCGTGTTTTCTTCTTTTTCATATATCCCCCAGATTTAAAACCCACCCTTTTTTTAAAATTTTTCCTCCTTTTTTTTTTCCCCCAATGTAATTGAGTGGCGGGGGCATGAAAAACATGAAAACACTCCTTCGTGCAAACATTTTGGAAAAAATCACGAAAAAAATTTTTTTCCCCATTTGAGGCGCTTGTAAAAAGTTTTTAGTTTTTGTACGTAGGGAAACAGGCTACCCACTCGCCCACTTTTTAAACATACCCAACGGCCCCCTTTTCTAACCAAGTACCTTTGGGGGGGTTTTTGGGGTTGAAAATAATACTATGGATCAGTCTTTTTTTTTTATAGATCTGCCCCCCCCGAAGGTTTTTCGAGGGGGTTAAAAGGAAAAGATATCCTTCTAAAATCCTGATCCAACATCAAAAAACCCCAGTATTTTTTGGGGATTTTTAAGGACTTCTAAATTTCTTTTCAAAAAAATTGCAACTATGCGTGCTCAAATTGGTCTCTTTAATCTGCCTGGGAGTTGCCCTTAATAGAGTTGACCTGTTTTGTTTTTGTCATGGCCAAAAGGGCGATTCCAGGACCTTTTTTGGATATCCTCGATTAAAAATCCCCTTCTAAAACATCCCTTTAAACTGTCTCCTAAAGTCCTCGTCTCGGAGAAAGTTTTTCTCTTAACTCTCAGAAATTCCCCCTTTTTGGTTTTCCCTTCCCCTTACGGGGTAATGGAGGAAACCCTTTTCCCCAGGTAGCAAGCTTTAGTTCCCTGGGGGTTTCCTAAATACCCTGGGGGTGAATATTACCATTCAGATTTTTAATAATAAGGACATCCGGGAAAAGGGTTTAAACATCCCCCCGCTTTTCAAATTTTTTGGAAAAGTGGCTACCGATATTATTCTTTTTTTGAGCGGGCCACAAACTCCTAAAAAAAGACATTTTGGGCCCCCCTCCCAGGGGAAGATGATGTCATAAATGAAACCCCCCCCCAAAAATAGTATCGGGGGGGGCCATTGGTCATCTCCCCGGTTGGGCCCCCAAAGGGTTTAGGCCTCCCACCCCCCCGGGAAAAATTTTTTGGCTTAGGGTGGGGGCGCAGGACTCCCATTGCAGTCCCCCCCGGGAGCTAGGGAAAGGGTCTTGTTGCAGAAACAAAGTAATTAGGGCCGAAAACACAAAATAAAGAATTTAAATTTACAAAAAGCATTATGAGCCTGAAATTCTTGCTTCTTGTGGAAAAAAAAATATTCAAACTGCCTGAATCCCCTTTCGTGTGGAATTTTAACTATACAGGCTTTTCAACGTCAAATAGAACCTAATGGGTCCCCTCTTTAAAACAGCAACCCCATCCAATCACGCAAAAGGTCAGAAGTATCTCAAAATTTAAGAGGGCAATGAAAACCAACGAAACCCTTTAAGATGTTATCTATAAAAAATTCCCTACATTTTTGCGTAATTAAACCCACCCCCTAAAAAACTAGGGGTTCTGCCTTTAAGGGGGTCCAACCCTTATGGATCTTGGGGATCGAATAAAAAAGTCGGTATTTGGGGATTAAAAGGGCCCATCATAAATTTTAAATTCTGGTGGGGATTTTAGGCCCACTCTAAACCCCCAAACAAGTATCCCCCTCAAATTTCCATAGTAAAGGGTTTTTTTTGGGAAATCCAAAAGGAAAAGAATATCATAATACCTTTTTTTCCCTTAAGAAGACCCGCTAACAACATCGGGTTTGAAACAGTCATAAATTTAATATAACAAAATTTCCCCCCCCCCCCCTTATGGGAGGGTTTTAAAAATTTAATAGGACTTGTCTCGTTCCATGCGGCCAACGCTTCAAATTCCTCTCTACGGGAATTATTGTAAAATGGAAATTTCTCGTTCCCCCAAGGGAATTTACTAATTCTTTTGAGACTATTTGCAAAAATAAATCAATTTCAGGGTATCCACTGCCCTGGGGGGCATTCTCCTACTTTTGATTTTCAGTTTGGGTTTGCCCCTTTTCTAAATTCTTCCTCCCCCCATAAGGGACACAAAAGTACGAAATGCCTTCCATTTTCCTGTGCCCGTGACACCCAACTCCTGACTTTTCGACCCTTATTTTTTAAATTTTAAAATAATTGAATAAACGTATTATACCTGGGGGATTTAAAGAATCTATTAACACCTGCCACCCAGATCACATCTGAACCCTTTTTTGGGCAGAGGGGGAAACAGAACTTATAGAAAAGTTAAATTTACGACTTAAAAAAATTCTTTTAAAAGGAAAATAAAACATTAAAAAAGTACCTCTAAAAAAACCCCCCCCCCCCCCTTTAAAAAAAAATTTAAAATTTTAATAAACAGGCCATAAAAGTTTTAGAGGTGACCTGTTTTTCCACTAGGAGAGAACAAACCCTTTAAAAAATTCAATAAAAAAAATACAACAGGATTGAAGGCACGGAAACGTAAACAATTTTTAAAGGGGCCCCTCCAAAAAATTTAAAAAGAAGGGAAACCCTTTAATTTTTTTTAAAATCAAAACCCCAAAAAAACTTAGAGAATTTTTGTCACCCGGGGGAACGCCGAATTTTCCCAAAGAACCAACCCAAAAAACTACAGCCCTAGGGGAGGAACAAGAGGGACAGACCTAGAAATGGGATCCCATCCCCAAATTTCCCGGAGGAAGGGGAGTACAAAAATTGGGAAAAAATTTTTTTATCCCCTCCTCATCCCCCTGGCAACTCCAAAAACCCCCACCCCCCCCCCCTTTTTTTTAAGGGTTTGGAGGGGCCCCCCCGCATCGGGCCGAGACACCCTTTCAAAACAATAAAAACCAGATCCCCACCAGAAAAATCAATCTTACAGATAGACAATTAAGAAAGTAGAGAATTACAAAATTCTACAGAGGGGGTTGACCTTTGTGCCCAACCACCAAGTATAGTGATTTTTCAAAGGATCAAAGAAAGAATCTAATTTTTTTCGTAAGCTTTAAAATGGCATAAATTTTTTAAAAATTTAAAAATTTAAAAAGAATGGGCAAAGGAAATTGGGTTTCACGACACAGGACCTGTAAGGGTAAAGTACTTTAGTGTCCCCCTTTGGAGGGAGGAAGAATTAGAGAGGGAAAAAAACTTTAAAATGAAACCCCAAAAGTAAGAATGCCCCCGGTCAGCTGGATTTCACGTGAAATTGAATTTTTTTTTTGCAAATATCCCCAAAAGAATTACGTTTAAAACTTGGCGAACAGAGGTTACCTTTTACAATAATCTCAGGGAGAAAAAAATTAGAAGCGTTGTCAGGGACGGAACCCAGAAAAAGTCATTAAAATTTTAAAACCCCTCCGAAAAGGGGGGAAAAATAGTTTTAAATTTAAAACATTACATGTACAAACAGATGTGTAGCGATCTTCTTAAAAGGGTTAAAAGTTTTATGATATTCCCTTCCCCATGGATCCAACAACAAAACCTTTACTAGGAATTAGAGAGGATATTTTTTGGAGGGGTTTTGAATTGGCCCCATATCACAACAAAGAATTTAAATTTAAGATTTCCTTCCAAAACCCCCAAATACCGACCCTTTTTTTTCGAAACCCCAAGATCCATAAGGGTTTTTTCCCCCCTTAAAAGGCAGACCCATAGTTTCAGGTGGGGGGATCAATTTCGGGAAAATTAGGGATTTTAAAATAGATAAAATCTTTTCAGGATTTCCCGGGGTTTCATTGCCATCTTATATAAAAATACTTCTGAAACCTTTTTTCGTAGATTGGATGGGATTGCTGTTGATAAAGAGGAAAATATTAGGGTTTTAAGACTTTGAAACCCGTAAAGGGAATATCCCCCCAAAGAAAGGGGGGTTTCCCCGGCAGTCGAAATTTTTTGTCCCCAAAAAAGCATAGAATTTTTAGGCTCTAAAAGCTTTTTTTCCAAATTTAAATTTTTGAAATTTTGGGGGTACGGCAAAAATTTACTTTTTGTCTTCTGCAAAAAAGACCTTCCACCAAACTTTAGGGGGACTGCAATGGGGACCCTGCGCCCCCAGATGCAAATCTGTTTCCCGGGCTGGGGGAGGCTACCTTGGGATCCCCCCAAACCCGGGGGATGACCAAAGGGCCCCCCCCCCAAAACTATTTTGGGGAGGTACATTTAAAGACTCATCATTCCTGGGAGGGCAAAAGATGGCCCTTTTAGGAGTTTGTAGGCCACTCAAAAAAAATAATAAACGGTATGCCCCTTCACATTTGAAATGCAGGAAAGATGTTTAACCTTTTCCCGGAAATTTCCTTTTTATTAAAGAAACTGAATGGTAAAATTCAAAACAGATATGTTTTAGGAAAAAACCCCCAGCAACTAACATTCAACCCACAACTGGGAAAAGTTACCATCCCATTAAACCCCCGTAAGAAGAAACCAAAAAAGGGCAATTTCGAAGTTAAAAAAAACTGCTCCCCGAAGGGCTAGGACTTTTTGGGGAACCCGTCGGTTTTGTTGAAAGAGATTTCTTAATCCCAGGAATCCAACAAAGGTCCTGGGAAACAGCCTTTAGGCCCTTTCAAAAAAAACAAAACAGGAAAAACACTATTACAGGGAAAATCCCAGGCAGATAAAAAGGGCCAATAGAGCCCCGCATATTTTTCAACTTTGATGACAGAAATCAAAAAGTCTCAAAAACCTCAAAAAATACGGGGTATTTTTTATGTTGGATCGGATCTAGAAGGATATCTTCCTTCCCCAAACCCCCCCGGGTAACCCATCGGAGGGGCAGATCATAAAAGATAGACTGATCCCCTAGTCATTTTAACACCAATACCCCCTCAAGGGACTTTGGTTTTGAAAAGGAGAAACCCTTGGGTATTGTTCCCAAAGGTTTGGGGAGAGATGTGTAGCCCCGCCCCTACTTTCAACAAACAAATCTTTCACAAGCCCTCAAATGGAAAACAAAATTTTTTAAATTTTGGGGATTTTGCCAACTGTACACAGAAGGGGTAGTTTTACATGTGTAAATGCCCCTGCCCCCTCAATTATATTGGAAAAACAAGGCGAATATTTAAAAGAAAGGGGGGGTGAAAATCTGGGGATATATGAAATAGAAGAGACACGCCCGTAGCTCCCACATGTGTGGGAAAAATCATAATTTGGGGAAAGGGAAACTCGCGTTTTTTTTATTTTGGAAGTTTTGAACCGTCCCCCAGAGGAGGGGAAGGGAAAAAAAGAACCTGTTTGGGAAAGAGGCCCAATGGATTTTTCGTATGGACCTGTCCAACCAAAGGGGCCCAAATGAGACCTGCAATTTTTGGGGGGCTTTATAAAAAGGGTCTATCCCTTTTGGGGCCCGTCCCGCATTGCCTTGCTCGTTCGCACTCTCCAAGAGGACCAAATATGGGTTCTTTTCAAGTCGACCAAAAAACCCTGTAACCCTTTTCCCTATCCTTTTAAATTTTTTTATAAAATTCCCTTGAATTTTTTACAGCTTGAAACCCATTTAGCTGAAACAATGAAATTTTTTTACCCCGAACGGCCCCCTTTTTGGCCCCCTTTAAAACCCGTGTCCCAAAAAACATATGTTTTTCTATATAACCCTTTGCTCTGGGAAAACTAAATTTAAAAAAGTCCCCCGCCACATTTTGTCCCTTTTTTTTTTTTTTTTATTTATATATCATGGCAAATAAGGGTGTTAGGAATAATTCCCTTTGCTAAGGGGAATACCCCTGACATTTTGGGCGGTATAAAAGAAAAGGGGCACATCTGAACTCTAACGCCCTCCTTATTTTATAAGTAATGGCATCGATCCCAAAAGCTTGAATGGATATAACATGGGGGTTTTTCCCCCCCAACATTCGCAGTGCAATTTGTTTTGACGCCAGGCCCGCGTGGTTCGGGCCGGCTTTTAGCATATTCGCGGCTCGTTTCCGGCGAGTAACCGGAAAAAGGGCAGGGGATTTTACTTCCGACATGCGCATTGAACATCCGGAACGCCCTACAAAATGGAAACAAGAAAATAACACATGGGAAACCCGGGGAAAGGGTTTTACAGTGTATTATCTATTTGTTTAAAAACCCGGGGGAAACATTTATCATACATCTTCGGGCCATTTAAGGGCATAAAAAGGGGGGCAGAGACAAATTTTTCTCTGTAACCCTCTTATCTTGGGTGCCAGCAAACTAGGGGGTTTCTGCGGGAAATATCGTTTTTTATACCTTTTCAGCACTTTTAGCTTTAAGTATCATTCCACTTATCTAATTTTGGGAAATACATTTTTTTAGTATATTGGGTTTTTTTTTAAAAAGCGTATTCTTTTTCCACAGTGGGGAGAAAAATTTTTAAAACCCCTGATGAACCCTAGAATTGTATGGGGAAACGCGTCGGGATAGCTTTGGGGTTTAAAGGTTTTAAACACCATGAAATGATATTGGGCTGTCTTTTAAAAAAGGAGCCCGCTCAATTCCCGGGGGGGATTACTCCCCCTGGCAATAATGCACAGTTTTCTGAAACATCTAGGTATGCATTGGGGAATTTTATAGGGGGTTTGATATTAATATTTTAAAAGTCCAATTAAAAAATTTTGTTTTTTAAAAGGGATTTATTATTTGGGAGGATATATTAAATAAAATCCTCTGTTTAAATGAATTTTTTTTTAAATATTTCTTATCAAAAAAGGGAATATCCAAATAAAAGGGGGGTATTGCTAAACGCCCCCCGAAAGGGGGGGCAACCTTTTTTTAAAGGGAACAAACCCCCATGGGTGGGACCGAAAAGGTAGGACCCCAAAGGGCCAAAAACTAATTTCAGCGGACCCCTTTAAAAAACAAACTAGTAAGAAAAAACAAAAAAATTTTAAACCCCTAAAAAAGATCAGGGACCTTTTCAAAGCTTTAAATGTACCAATTTTTCCTTGATTCCAAAGGAGACTCCCAAAAAAAAACCCCCTTTTAAAGGCCCCAAAAAGTAAAAATCAAAGGTTTTCATACATGTGAAAGTGAGGGGGTTTATATATTTTTAAAGTGCCCCTGGGGGGCGATAAATGTGGGGCGGGGGACACGAATGTATTAAGTCAGAAAAAGAACAAAATCGGCCTTTTAGAAGCATAAGAAAAAAACTGAACAACCCTGGGGGATGGCTTGAGTAACTAAAGATGTCGATCCCCCCCAAAAAAACTTTTGGGGAAACGCCCGGGGGGCAAAACACTTCCGAAGCCGGCATGACTTATGCAAATTGCGCGGGTCTTTTAAAAAAATTTTTTATGAAATGATAACGCATCCCGACTAAAAAAATTACTTAAACGGAGCTTACGGATCACGGACAGAGTCATTTTTCTCCAGGGGCCTCAATGAGACCTCAATTGCGAGTCTTCCTTTTAATCGGGTTTCTAACAGCATGAGATGGTTTCCCCTGTTTTTTCCTGCGTTATGTCTTAAAAAAATGATTTTATTTTTCGTGTATTTTTTTGTTTTTTTTTTTTTTTTTTGTGTGTGTTTTTTAATATGTTAGAATGTAGGAGTAAACGCCCTCTACCTATTTAAGGGGTGGCTGTTACTGATATGCTCGTGCCAGGAAGGGGAGGGGTTTGCCCCGAAACGTTGCACTCGAGTGCGCCTAGCTACCATCATTGCGCCCTCTCTGCTCTGGGCCCCTGGCGTCTCCCAGATCGATGAGGACTTTTGGGGCCCTTTAATTTTTGAAAAGCCGGGGGGCGCAACCCAACCTGAGTATTTGCATTACCATTCGTCCCCTTTATTTCACTTTTAACACTTGAAGCCTGAAAGTGGATGTCAATTTTTAAAATGCTTTTAAAGTGTTGAAATTTACCTGGGGCCAATATCTCTTTTTAAAGTATTGATTGTGGGGCTTTTGGAGAACCCCGGCTGTGGAACCCTTTTTGCAACCAGCGAAAACAATTTCATTGGGCTTTTTTTTATTGACTAATCCTTCCTCCCACCATGGGCAAAGCCTCCAGGAAGCGAAGGACGGTTCCCTCCACCCCTGTTGATGCTTCCCATGGTGATATTATTCACTTCTTCGTCCGTTATGCTGCACTTATGGCCTCGGAGGAGCCGAGCGGGGACGGCATCACTATCCAAGATGGCCGCCCTGATCAAAACCCCCATGGGGCCGCGCATGGGGGCCCCTGTCGTGAGGGCTTACCGTCCACAGATCGGGACCCGCAAGGTGTTTTCGGGGGCTGCTCCTCCCCCACCCCCCCCGGGATCGCTCCTGCAGCCCCGCGCCTCCTCTCCCGATGCTCTCCCCGGCCGCGGGGCCGGGAAACTAGGGGGGCCTCCGCGGGGGCCACCATCAAAAACCAAACCCGATCCCCCCCCCGGGCCCGTGAAGCCACGCCGCTCCTCCGCTCCCGGATGTCTGCGGCGGCCGACCCCCTCCTGTAACCCCCCCCTATGGGCCCCCCTCCACCCTCGGCGCCCCTCCGGGAGACTGCGGGGGCTGGGTCCACTTCCAGGCCTGACCCCTCCCGATCTGCTCCATCCTCGGCGCATACTTCGGGGGGGGACCCGGCCGCGACCTGCGCTCCTGAGCCCTGCTCCTCACGGGAAACCTCACCGCCGGGCCGACGACGCCGGGGGGGATCCAGGTGCGGCCCACAGCGTTCCTAACTGCCCATGTCCTCAAGTCATGATCGGGGGTCAGCCCCCCGCTTCAGCCCCACCGTCACCCCATACCACCAGCACCACCAGAGACCCACCCCACCCCCCTTCTTTCCCTTTCCCCCAGTTTTTGACGACCTGCACCCGTACAGGGCCAGTCTAGCACCACCTTCGTCTTCCCGGTTTTTGGGGGCAAAGAAACAAAATTTAAACCCAAAACCCTCCCCAAAACCAAAAGCCTGAATGTCGGGATTGCCAGGCTTTTGGGCCTTGAAATGTTGCCTTTTTCCCATCTGGTTGGGCACAATGGGTTTCCCCACTCATGGCCCTCGCCCCCCCCAATACCCGATCTGAGCCATTTCTTTTTCCCGAAATGCCGTCCCTGCCCCCGGCCACCACGTGCATCAAAAATTTCAACGCGTTTTTCTGCATCTTTTGTCCGGAAAAGTCCAACCACCACCGCACATGGACTAGTAAGCAGGGGCCAACCCATTATATTCGTACAAATCACTGGGGTGAACTGGGGGATGTCTCGGGGGTGACGGTGGCTCTCAGGCTCGGCGCACGCTTTCAAAACCGCAGGGGTGGTGCAGGGGGTCTTTCCCCCAAGGGCCTCGGTGGCACACGGCCCAGAGACACCAGGCCGGTTTTAAATTAATCGCCTTGGAACCCTCCACACACAGGTCAGGGGCGGGACGGGTCTAAGCCGAGGCCGAGCGTTGGCTGGGTGAAAAACTTTTTGCCAGGGGGGAAGGGGGGGGATAATGGGCCCAAAACCTGGCCGCCCCTTAAAATCGGAGGCTGGGCACATCCTCCTGGGACATGTCATGAAACCCCCGTGTCCAAAATTTCTAAGACACCCGGGTCTGGCTGCCGCGGGGGAAGGTCGAGGTTTTGAGTTCGCCCCCAGCCCCCGTTGACCCTGCTTCTCCCGCCCGGCTGCGTTGCAGCATCAGCTCGGCCTCCCCCGGGGCAACCCTCATTGTTGACTGGCAACACGCTGGAATTCCACCCTCCACATGCTCCAGCGTTGTGGCAGCAACGCAATGCCATTACCAGTATTAAGTACACATGGCCCGACAAGCACGGTGCGGACCTCGGGGTGTTGACCGCCGAGAGTGGAGGCAGGGGAAAGGCTCTGAAACCCCCTTCCATTTGAAGAAGCCACCAAAAAAGGCAGTGCGGACAATGCCCCCTTTTCACATGAGCATTGTGGTGACTTATTCTGGGAAGATCGTTAGACACTCTGTCCAGACCCGACATTTCAAAAATTTCAAATTTCATCTCTTCATTTGGGAGTGGTTTGGCTAGTGCAAGGCAGGGCCAGCTCTCAGGGTGCATCCTGAGGCAAGTCCCGGGCGTTTGAAGCCGTGCCAG